>SJYC01135435.1:0-83047 GCA_006408675.1 Madoqua kirkii
AATACTATTCTCTCAAACCATCCCACCTTCTTCTTCCCCTACTGTGTCCGAAAGTCTGTTCCTTACGTCTGTGTCTCCTGTAATGAGTATAAGCTACTTCCAACCCAGCTGTTTCACATCCTTTTCGACTATTAGCACGCTCCCTTCTAGGGCAGCATCCCCTGCACTGCTCCTGCTGCTAAGTCGCTTCAGTCGTGTCCGACTCTGTGCGACCCCACAGACAGCAGCCCACCAGGCTCCCGTGTCCCTGGGATTCTCCAGGCAAGAACACTGGAGTGGGTTGCCATTTCCTTCTCCAATGTTTGCAAGTTTAAAGTGAACACGAAGTCTCTCAGTCGTGTCCGACTCTTAGCGACCCCATGGACTGCAGCCCACCAGGCTCCTCCATCCATGGGATTTTCCAGGCAAGAGTACTGGAGTGGGGTGTCACTGCCTTCTCCCCTGCACTAACCAGTGTTAAAACCTCAGCTTCGGCCACAACATCCCTTCAACACAAGCGGTGAGGAGGAACCAATGAACAGGCGTGGGACTCTGCAAGCCACTTTACACCACGCGCGGACACTCGTCGCCGCAGGTCCTGTGGCTGTCACAGTGGGGAATGGGCCCGTTCAAGGGGAGATGGATGATCCTTCTCCTGAGAACAAAGAACTGGGGGAGCTCTGAGTATCCAGTCGGTCGCGTCCATTCCGCCAGACCGGTCCCAGTGAGGCTGGACGCGCCGGCCCAAGCGGCTACTCCACTACAGCTGAGACGGATCCCCGCGCTCCGCCTGGGCCCGCCGCGAAGCGCGGTGCTTCAGCCTCACCTGGCGCTGGGGGCCCTCGGGGACCTAGCCGCCAGTTCCTGCGCCTCCCGCCGCGCCCCAGGGGACGGGCCTTACTCCGCCACGCGCAGCTTCTTACCAGGAAAAGATCCTCCAGAGCAGCGGAGTTAAGCAGGCCAGAAAAACCCGTTCCCCTGCAACGGAAGCGGCGACACCCGGGACCGGAAGCACGTCGTCCCTGCAGTGCGTCACTTCCGGCAAGCAATTGGCTCTCTAGGGGAGGTGCCCCTGTCCGGCGCTGCGATGTATCTCACGTCTGGGAAAGGTGGCTAATTAGTAAATGTGGAGGGCGCAGCGTTTGAAGGGCACGCGCTGGGCGCCGGGGACGCAAAGATGAAGAGTGTACGATCTGTGCTGTCCAGAACGCAAGGCATAAAGGGGTAGACGAATGAGAGGATCCGTGGCGATGGGAGAGGCCCAAAAGGCTTCCCTAAGAAATGCTCTTTGTACTGGACTTCATCGTAAAATTAGGCAAACATTTCTTGGAATCGGTGGCTGGAGGGACTTACATTTTCCTTTGTGGTTGCTGTTCAGTCGCTTAGTCGTGTCTGACTCTTTGCTACCCCGTTTACTACAGCACGCCAGGCATCCCTGTCCTTCGCTATCTCCAGGAGTTTGCTCAAACTCATGACCATTGAGTAGGTGATGCCATCCAACCATCTCATCCTCTGCCGTCCCCTTCTCCTCCTGCCTTCAATCTTTCCTAGCATCAGGGTCTTTTCCAGTGAGTCAGCTCCTGGCATCATATGGCCAAAGTATTGGAGCTTCAGCTTTAGCACTAGTCCTTCCAGTGAATATTCAGGGTCGATTCGCTTTAGGACTGAGTGGTTTGAGCTCCTTGCTGTCCAAGGGACTCTCAAGAGGGTTCTCCAACACCACAGTACAAAAGCATCAGTTCTTCAGTGCTCAGCCTTTTTTATTGTCCAGTTCTCACATCAGTACATGACTACTGGAAAGATCATAGCTTTGATTATACAGACCTTTGTAAGCAAAGTATTATCTCTGTTAATACGCTGTCTGGGTTTGTCATAACTTTTCTTCCAAGGAGCAAACGTCTTGTCATTTCATGGCTTCAGTCACCATCTGCAGTGGTTTTGGAGCCCAAGAAAATAAAATCTGTCACTGTTTCCATTGTTTCTCCATCAATTTGCCATGAAGTGATGGGACCAGATGCTGTGATGTTCGTTTTTTGAATGTTGAATTTTAAGCCAGCTTTTCCACTCTCCTGCTTCACCTTCATCAAGAAGCTCTTTAATTACTCTTTGCTTTCTGCCATAAGGGTGGTATCATCTGCATATCTGAGGTTATTAATATTTCTCCTGGAAATCTTGATTCCAGCGTGTGCTTCATCTAGCCGGGTATCTTGGATGAGGTACTCTGTATATAAATTAAATAAGCAGGGCGATAGAGAAGTACATGACCTTTGGCATGTCTGGCCTCTCCCACACCTTGAGTATTCCCAACCTCCAGGAGTGGGCCCTTGGCAGCCATGTTTATATCATGTGACTAACTCCTCACAGCTGATTGGGCCAGAACCAGGCACCTGTGATCAAAAGTGGTCCAATCTGAGACTTGTGCCTGAAATCAGGACATGCAGTTGCAGGATGTTTTCGTAAGCAGCAGTAAAAAAAAGACTATTAGCACGGTGGGATGGATCACTGTAATAGAAAAATAAAGGACATTTGGGTCCCTATTAGGTGGAGGTGGCTCAGAGTAAGGAACCTTCCTGCAGTGCAGGAGACCTGGGTTCCATGCCTGGTTTGGGAATATCCCCTGGAGAAGAGGATGGCTACCCACTCCAGTATACTTGGCTGGAGAATTCCATGGACAGAGGGGCCTGGTGGCTATAGTTCATGGGGTCGAAAGGAGTTGGACATGACAAAGTGACTTTCACTTTTTACTGGATGGAGGTGGTGCCCCATAGTCCTAAACAATGCTATTTAAGCATTCGATTGAAATACCACCATGTGGAGTCAAAGAAGGTCTGTCTTCAAGAGAGAAACCTTAGTCTCCTGAGCAACTATCTCCACAACCCCTTTCCCTTCCCTGCAAAAAAATAAATGGCTACCACCAGTGTTTGTACTTGGTGGGAAAATTGGCAATCCGCTCAGCTCACCAGGACAACTGAGCCCATCCCTATCATCACACTCAATCCATTTCACCTCTTAAACTCTTAAATAGCTATTCTTTTTATCACTTCTGTTACCTCCTTTGTTTCAGCTTTCATCATGAATCAGTGGCAGCTGATCTGGGCATCTGTTCTGGCTCCACTCCCTCAAATCCATTTTCCATGCTTTAGCAAAGCAAACTTTTGAAATGTAAATCAGATTGTTGCTCTCCTGCTTTAAACCTTCTGTATTTTCCCACTGTTCTTAAGATGAAATTCAAACTCCCTAAGATGAAATTCAAACTCACTAAGGAGATGCTTCCCTGATAGCTCAGTTGGTGAAGAATTCGCCTGCAATGCAGGAGACCCCAGTTTGATTCCTGGGTCAGGAATATCCCCTGGAGATGGGATAGGCTACCCACTCCATATTCTTGGGCTTCCTATGTGGCTCAGCTGATAAAGAATCCGCCTGGAATGCAGGAGACCTGGGTTTGATCCTTGGGTTGGGAAGATCCCCTGGAGGAGGGAACATCTTACCCACTAAAGTATTCTGGCCTGGAGAATTCATAAACTATATAGTCCATGGGATTGCAAAGAGCCGGACACAACTGAGCGACTTTCACTTCATTTCACTTCAAAGAGATGTTAAGTTCCTGCCTTATTCTCTAGCCTGACAAGTTCCCTCTCTTCTTTGAGCTCTATGACAGGAGTCTAACATGCACCTTGTTATCTCCAAGCCTTTATATATATTCTGTTCTCTTTGTATGGTACTTCTCCTCTTATTCTTCCAATTAATTTCAATTCACCCTTCAAGACTTTTAATGTTTTATTCTCAAGTAAGCCATCCGAGGGCTTTCCAGGTGGCACTAGTGGTAAAGAACCCCCCTGCGAGTGCAGGAAACATAATTCCCTGGGTCAGGAAGATCCCTGGGTTGGGACAATCCCTTGGAGGAGGGCGTGGCAACCCTTTCTAGTATTCTTGCTTGGCGAAACCCATGGAAGAGGAGCCTGGGAGGATACAGTCCACTGGATCAAAAAGAGTCATACATGACTGAAGTAACTGAGCACGCATGCAAGGCTTCCAAAGCCCCTCTCTGCAACCTAGATCAATTCCTAATACACACTCACAGCAGTATGTATATACTTCCTTATGGTGCTTTTCAAATGTGTAATTCATAGTGAATTGTGTAATAAGTTGTTTGTTTGCTGTATCCCTATTGCCTGGTACATAGTTGATGCTCAGTATGGTTTGTTAACTAAATGGAGACTATTTTGCAATGCTTGGTAAAGTAAGCTAGAAAATTACTCTATTTTAAGAGGAAAGATTAAAGTTGATGCTACAAGAATATTGGAATGTAATATGGTAAATATCATAAATATCCTAAGTCTTATGAGGGTAAAAGTTAAAAAAAATTTTTTTTAATTCCTCCAGCTCTGGAAGAGAAGAAGCTTCCTAAAAGATGAAAGCATTCATGCTTAGTTGCTCAGCCATGTCCAAGTCTTTGTGACCCCATGGCCTATCACCAGCCTCCTCTGTCCATGGGACTCTCCAGGCAAGAATACTGGAGTGGGTAGCCATTCCCTTCTCCAGGGACTCTTCCCAACCTAAAGGACAAATCCAGGTCTCCTGCATGGCAGGCACATTCTTTACTGTCTGAGCCACCAGGGAAGCCTGGTGGGAGTGCTGTGTACACCATCATTTTCTTAACTAGCTGTCTTCAGGCTCTAAATGTCAGCCTGCCATGCCTGTGTGCTTAGTCATCTCTGACCCTGCAACCCCATGGACTGTAGCCCTCCAGGCTCCTCCGTCCATGGGATTCTCCAGGCCAGAATACTAGGGTGGGTTGCCATTTCCTTCTCCAGGGCATCTTCCTGACCCAGGAATTTAACCCGTGTCTCCTGTGTCTCCTGCACTGCAGGCAGATTCTTTACCTGCTGAGCCATCAGGAAATGTCAACCTGAAATTTCATAAAGAGGTTTTATTGTGTAGACACCAGGTTCTTGCACATAGTGTATACCACTAGAGGGTGCATTCAGCTAAAACTCGTCTTTAGTATTGTACTGAATTTTAATCTGTAGAAGGTTGTATATTCCTGGAAGTAAAGGAAAATAATCTCAATTTGTTTTTGTGGAAATGCATCAAATAGAAATTTGAAATTGAGTAAATCAGCCATAGATATCCTTTCAGATTCAGAAGAAAGTATTAGTATTAATAATAGCTAACTTCTATTGAACATTTTATAGTTACCTAGAACTGTGTTTAATGCTTTATATTCATCACCTGATTAATCCATCCAGTATCCTGAGAGGTAGAAAACATTATGTTCTCCATTTTACAATGAAAAACAAGTCCAGAGAACTAAAGTAACTTATCCAACGTCACATATTTGGTAAGAAGAGTCAGGATTTAAATATCAAGATCTCAGTTCAAAGGTGTGTGCTCCATTAGTATGTTGAAATATTAATGCTACAGAGGATTGTTTGCTAGCTTGAACCCTTAATGTGAGTTAAAACAGACTTTACTCACCCTTGCCATGTGAAGCTATTTTTTTAAAATGTGTTCACTTTTACAGTTCAAGAGATTTTTTTAATTAAAAATTTTCATTCAGATATCATTAATATACTGATTAAATATGTTATTTTCAAAACAATATGATCCAAAGGGTAAATGTTACGTGAGAAACTGAAGTTCTGGTTATAAAGGACTGAGGTATCTCATTTATAGAAAATTTTGACGTATATAGTACATACAGAAAAGATTATAAAACATATGAAGTAATTATAAAGCACATGTTTATATAAACACTGCCAAGTTTAAGAAGCAGACAACTGCCAGATATTGTTTGAAATCATATTAATGTAAATATTTTTGCAGAGGCAGTATCTTAATGTTTCAAACAAAAATTGTTTGTTATGATATTAATATAAGCTTTCTACAAACCATCTCTCATCCTGATGACAATAAATTCTGGACAAAATCTATAAAACAACTACCTGAGGGTTCTGAAGAGTAAGTAAAAGAAGACATTTGTGGAGGGGAGTCGAAATCTGAAGAAGCAATTAGCACATGATTGTGTGTCCCTTTGTGTGTTTGTGTCTTTGCCCTAAGAGAGGGCCACAGTCACAAAGTACATGAGCAGCTAAAACTGCAGTAGAAACCCTACCATCACTTTCTGATGTGAGAACCAGGGGAAAGAAGCATGCAACAGCCACTCCTGGAGAAGAAGGAGAGAAAAATCTGAAGAAAGAGTGCTCTTGAAGCGCTTTTCATATGTGCATGTATTTTGTATTGGGTTGTCCAAAAAGTTCATTCAATCTTACAGAAAACCTGAACAAACTTTATGGCCAACCCACTATATGTCTATGAATCCCTCACAAGTCTCATGCTGGTCCCTGAACCCACATGCACAGGACAAACTTAAGAGGCTAAAAGAATGAACTGAAATTTGAGTTTTCACTGACAGAAAGCGAGGCAAAGCCTGTAACATAGTCTAAACACGTTAACTGCCCACTTAAAATATTTTTTCCTAAGGAATAAAACGGAATAAATATATAATCGCATCCATAATGTCCAAGATAAAACCCAGAATGTAAATGTAGCACTGGTTTAGCGGTTCTTTGAATTCTGATCTTCCCTAATTTGCCTGCTACTATTTTTCAGAGTCCTCGGATAGCTGATGTCTGTATTGTGTTTTACAGCTGCATTCATGGGGAGAAAGGGGAGAGTGTACTCATTCCATCTTACCTGGAATTGGAACCACTACAATTAGAATTTTAAATCTTCATTCTTGCCTGGATTCTCTCAGAATAAGAAGTCTTGTCAGCCTGAGTAAAGTCACCTGTAGCTGCTTTAGGGCTGGGAGTGTCCAAGGACCACACGGGATAAGCCACCCCTCAAGCTGAGCCTCACAGTAGTATGAGCAGCTATTTAGCTGTAGAGTAATTTGGAATGAAGGTTAGAGGATCTAAGAAGAAGGGCTGGGACCAGATTTTACTAAGTTAAAGGATTTTTTTTTTAATGCCAAATCGAAGTGTTTATCCTTTACAGCTTAAACAATGAAGACCTTCACATAGTCTTTTAGATTATAAAGTAATCCCATAAGATAGGTCAAGAGAAGAGGGTTGGATGTAGAAAAATGTTTTAATATCTTATGCAGTGGTCAGGAGTCTCTGGACAATGTCCAGTTCAGTTCAGTCTCTCAGTCATGTCCAACTCTTTGCGACCCCATGAACTCCCTGTCCATCACCAACTCCCAGAGTTTACTCAAACTCATGTCCATTGGGTTGTTGATTCCATCCAATCATCTCATCTTCTGTCATCCCTTTCTCTGCCTGTCTTCAATTTTTCCTAGCATCAGAATCTTCTTCAGTGAATCAGCTCTTGGCATCAAGTGGCCAAAGTACTGGAGCTTCAGCTTTAGCACCAGTCCTTCCAATGAATATTCAGGGTAATTGACTGGTTTGAGCTCCTGATGTCCAAGGGACTCTCAAGAGTCTTCTCCAGCACTGGAAAATATACTTACTGACAAATATACATACAGAATATATACTATACTAAACAGAAATACAGCACAGGAGAGGAAAAAAAAGTAATGATTCTACTGTTGAGAATAAATAATAAGATCCAGACCAGTGACATTTTAACAGGTTCCTTCTTAAAATTCTGTCATGATTTTTAAAGCTGCTTTAAGGCTCTTACAAGAAAAGATGCAAAAGGAAAGGAGAAAAGGAAAGATATACCCATCTGAATGCAGAGCTCCAAAGAATAGCAAGGAGAGATAAGAAAGCCTTCCTCAGTGATCAATGCAAAGAAATAGAGGAAAACAATAGACTGGGAAAGACTAGAGATCTCCTCAAGAAAATTAGATATACCATGGGAACATTTCATGCAAAGATGGGCTTGATAAAGGACAGAAATGGTATGGAGCTAACAGAAGCAGAAGATATTAAGAAGAAGTGGCAAGAATACACAGAAGAAATTATACAAAAACAATCTTCACAACCCAGATGACCATAATGGTGTGATCACTCATCTAGAGTCAGACATCCTGCAATGCAAAGTCAAGTGGGTCTTAGGAAGCATCACATGAACAAAACTAGTGGAGGTGACGGCATTCCAGTTGAGTTATTTCAAATCCTAAAAGACGATGCTGTGAAAGTACTGCACTCAATATGCCAGCAAATTTGGAAAACTTAGCAGTGGCCACAGGACTGGAAAAGGTCAATATTAATTCCAATCCCAAAGAAAGGCAATGCCAAAGAATGTTCAAACTACTGCACAATTGCACTCATCTCAGTTCAGTTCAGTTAATCAGCCGTGTCCGACTCTTTGCGACCCCATGAATCACAGCACGCCAGGCCTCCCTGTCCATCACCAACTCCCAGAGATCACTCAAACTCATATCCATCGAGTCAGTGATGCCATCCAGCCATCTCATCCTCAGTCGTCCCCTTCTCCTCCTGCCCCCAATCCCTCCCAGCATCAGAGTCTTTTCTGATGAGTCAACTCTTCACATGAGGTGGCCAGTGTACTGGAGTTTCAGCACTAATCTCACATGCTAGCAAAGTAATGCTCAAAATTCTCCAAGCCAGGCTTCTATAGTACATGAACCATGAACTTCCAGATGTTCAGGTGGATTTAGAAAAGGCAGAGGAACCAGAGATCACACTGCCAACATCTACTGGATCATCGAAAAAGCAAGAGAGTTCCAGAAAAACCTCTACTTCAGCTTTATTGACTATGCCAAAGCCTTTGACTGTGTGGATCACAACAAACTGTGGAAAATTCTTAAAGAGATAAGAATACCAGACCACCTGACCTGCCTCCTGAGAAGTCTGTGTGCAGGTCAAGAAGCAACAGGTAGAACTGTATGTGGAACAATAGACTGGTTCCAAATTGGGAAAGGAGTACATCAAGGCTGTACATTGTCACCCTGCTTATTTAACTTCTATGCACAGTACATCATGAGATACGCTGGGCTGGATGAAGCACAAGTTGGACTCAAGATTGCTGGGAGAAATATCAATAACCTCAGATATGCAGATGACACCACCGTTATGGCAGAAAGTAAAGAAGAACTAAAGAGCCTCTTGATGAAAGTGAAAGAGGAGAGTGAAAAAGTTGGCTTAAAACTCAGCATTCAGAAAACTAAGATCATGGCATCTGGTCTCATCACTTCATGGCAAATAGAAGGGGAAACAATGTAAACAGTGAGAAAGTTTATTTTCTGGGCTCCAAAATCACTGCAGGTGGTGACTGAAGCCATGAAATTAAAAGATGCTTGCTCCTTGGAAGAAAAGCTATGACCAACCTAGACAGCAGAGACATTACTTTGACAACAAACGTCTGTCTAGTCAAAGTTGTGGTTTTTCCAGTGGTCATGTATGGATATCAGAGTTGGACTATAAAGCAAGCTAAGTGCCAAGAATTGATGCTTTTGAACTGTTGTGTTGGAGAAGACTCTTGAGAGTCCCTTGGACTACAAGAGATCCAAACAGTCCATCCTAAAGGAAATCTGTCTTGAATATTCTTTGGAAGGACTGATGCTGAAGCTGAAACTCCAATACTTATCTTGATGAAAGTGAAAGAGGAGAGTGAAAAAGTTGGCTTAAAACTCAGCATTCAGAAAACTAAGATCATGGCATCTGGTCTCATCACTTCATGGCAAATAGAAGGGGAAACAATGTAAACAGTGAGAAAGTTTATTTTCTGGGCTCCAAAATCACTGCAGGTGGTGACTGAAGCCATGAAATTAAAAGATGCTTGCTCCTTGGAAGAAAAGCTATGACCAACCTAGACAGCAGAGACATTACTTTGACAACAAACGTCTGTCTAGTCAAAGTTGTGGTTTTTCCAGTGGTCATGTATGGATATCAGAGTTGGACTATAAAGCAAGCTAAGTGCCAAGAATTGATGCTTTTGAACTGTTGTGTTGGAGAAGACTCTTGAGAGTCCCTTGGACTACAAGAGATCCAAACAGTCCATCCTAAAGGAAATCTGTCTTGAATATTCTTTGGAAGGACTGATGCTGAAGCTGAAACTCCAATACTTGGCCACCTGATTCAAAGAACTGACTATTTGAAAAGACTCTGATGCTGGAAAGATTGAAGGCAGGAGGAGAAGGGGAAGACAGGATGAGATGGTTGGATGGCATCATGGACTCTATGGATATGAGTTTGAGTAAGCTCTGGGAATTGGTGATGGACAGGGAGGTGCTTGATGGTGTGCTGCAGTCCTTGGGGTCACAAAGAGTCAGACACCACTGAGCAACTGAACTGAACTGACTGAAGACCCTTATAGTAAGGCCAGTGGGTAACAGAACTGAGTTCCTTTTTTCTTTGTTAAATATTATTTTATGACTACTCTTTGATGAACAAGCATTATCTTTAATATTATTACTAAAAAGCTCTTTTTAATCCGTGGAAGTTTTGAGAGAAGCCCATGAGAATTTCCAATTATATACAGATTCATAGAAATATATACCTTTAAAAATCTTGTTTTACGGGTCAGAGAAGTTAAGTGATTGCCATAGAACACCCTGCTGGTGACATAGTTTTATTACCTGACATGCACATGGAAATGGCCCTATATTTATAGTTTTTCATTTGATTGTTGGTTTTCTCACTAAGTAACAAAATTACAAGCAGGACCTGAAGTGCCTAACAGCAGAAACCCATTAGTGGAAGTTGCTTGAGATCGCTAAGCAATAGGGAAAAGAAATAATATGAAGTGTGTGTTCTTCCCTGAAAAAGCTTGAATCTTTCTCGTACTCTTTGTTTAAACATGAAAAAAGAGTGGCACTGGAAACTAATCACAAAAATGATGTGGTCTTCTGGTGCTCTTCTCGCCCTCTTCTCGTGTGTCTCTCAAGCTTGAGTTCCTAATCAAGCATTTTTGTAGTTAGAGTGTCAAGTGCTTCAAATGAATACTTAAACCTAAATTATAAGTAAGTGGTAAGATTTATAAGCTCTTCTCTCTGAAGTACTTCCTCCCCTTCTCCTAAAGCCTGAGGAAATGCTACCAGGTATGGCCCTACGGTCTAAGGGAACAGTGAGAGGTCTGTAGTTAAAAAGGAAATTCTATAAATGGTTAGTTAGGAAGAAACATTTTTTGATATCTCTGTGTGTGTGTGTGTGTGTGTGTGTGTGTGTGTGTGTGTGTGTGTATGTGTGTGTGTGTGCTGCGCTCCTTTGTGTTCAACTCAGCAAGCCCATGGACTCTAGCCTGCCAGGCTCCTCTGTCCATGGGATTCTCCAGGCAAGAATACTGGAGTGGGTTGCCATTTCCTTCTCCAGGGGATCTTCCTGACCCAGGGATCAAACCCGTGTCTCTTGCATCTCCTGCACTGGCAGGCAGATTCATTACCACCGCGCCACTTAGGAAGCCTTTTTTATATCTACTGTTTGCCAATACCTTGTTAAAGACTAGCTATATAAAAATGACAGCCTTTGGCTTTAAGCAGCCAACAACCTATAAGTGTAAGACATGACCTGTAAATCACAAGCAAGGTGATAAGTGAATGAATTACATTGGGAGTACAGATTACAGATAAGGTCATTCTTCCTGGGAGATTTCTGGAAACCACAATAGAATGTGTTGCAGACAACTGGAAAGAGGGATTAGGGAAATGATGGGGAGGAGTCGATAAAAAAGAAAAAATCTACCCATCTTATTCAATAAGCTGAAATGCTTTGTGTAAATAAGGCATGATCTCACACACACACACACACACACACATGCACAGACTTAAGCTAATACTTGATACAGGACCAAAGTGAACACAATAAAATGATCAAAATATTTAGAACAGATTTAGTAACTATTATAAGTGATCTACCTATAAATCACTGGGTAAAAAATAATAATTAATTTAAGAGGACCACATAGTTGGGAAAATAGTCCTCCAAAAAGTATGGCATGGCAAATAACCAATCATGGGAAAAGAGGTTCCACAAATATTTTAAGAAACATTTATAGGCCAGGAAAATGTACCATCATATTTATACTTATTCTGGAAGATCTGAGTTTATGGTGATGAGCTCTGTGAAGATGAATTGGGCATCACCTATATTCCCAGAGGAATCTGTAATCTAGTGGAGGAGATAGGAAGGTGTGCCAACAGTATTCCAAGGAGTAGATGAAAGAGGGCAAATGTGGAACTGTACCAAGTGTGCCCAAGGCAGCACAATATGGAAATTATTAGCCAGTTTTCAAACAGAAATTGGCCATAGCATGTATGTTGCTTTAGACATCTAAATTATGTCTTGGAGCAGGAGAGCAAACCAACAAAGGGATTTCTTGCAAGATCTGATCCAAATGTACAGTGATGGGGTTTAGGGAAGGTTGCCCCAAGATGTTCCACTCTGGTCTGATTATTTTCAGCTAAAAACAGGTAAGCCCCAAAAGACTTGAGATTTTCTGAACATTCCTGATAGTGTCCAAAAGAATTTAAGATAGACAGCCTGTCCTGGGAAGGAGGAGTTATCACCATAAATAACAACTATCCTAAGTATGCTGTCTACACTAGCAGTGTGTCCTATGACAATCACTTAACTTCTCTGACCTGTAAAACAAGAGAGGTAGACAGGAAGAAACCTAGCAAGGCCTATTTGATCAAAGTCCTGTGTCCCCTGTCTTTGGATGGCCCAGCAAACATTTGCATAACCAACATTAAGTCTTTTCATCATCCCGCAAATTATCTTACTTCCCTTTGAAGTCCCCGACCCCTACTTACTCTCCTTAGTCCAGAATAACGGTGTTACCCCATCTTGCCTGGCCATCTTTGGAGTTTTTCATATTTATGAGGATTTTCCCATGCATATGCAATACATCTGATTTTCTCCTATTAATCTGCCCACATCTGCCTTTTAATTAGCTGTGTAAACAGAGAAGAACAAAGAGTGTTTCTATTCATCACCCGATTCTGCAAGGATTAAGTTGTAATCTGCTGCAATCACTGACCAACTCTGTACTCTGAGAGGAAATCAAGCTGATAACAGGATGATGCACTCTGTGCCTCAGAAAGAGGGAATTAAGATGATAACAGGATGCTCTGTGCTTTGGACAAGCAGGCCCCATGGATAGTTAGATGTACTTCTCAAGGCTTGCATCTCCACATACATAGAGAGACACTAAAACCAGTAACTTGTGATACTTGTTCTTTGTGACTAGCATTACTCTTTTACCAACATATATGCTTGACAGATTCCTTCTCCAAAAATCGTGTATCAATATCTGCATTGATTTCTTCCCATATGTCTTTGGAGCAATTCTTCAGAGCTACTGAGAGGCTGTCTCAGGCTGTAGTTCTCAGTAAAAATCCCTGGATAAAACAAATATATAACTCTTACTTTGTGCATTTTTAAGTTGACACCAGCCAAAAGAACTAAGAGGGAAGGAGAGCAAAATTGCTCTTCCACTCACCAGTCTTCAACCTATAGGTGTTTCTGCTTTTCCTGTACTGGGTATTTGTTTTAAAATTATGATAGTGGCGATGACTACACAGCAGTGTAAATGTGCTTAGTTCCACTGAACTGTACACTTGACAGTGGTAAATTTTATGTATTTTTATCACAATTTGAAAAAAACAGAAAAACTGTCGTTTGACCTTTTTATGATTAGTATTTTCATCTTGATTCTCTTGACGTTTACTTTTTATGTCTTTATTTACTACTTAAGAAGCTGTTCTTAAATGTAGGAAGCAAGTTGTTATCCATGTATAATTTTCCTTTCTAATCATAAAGTCAGCCATCAACTTAAATTTAGAAAGTTCTGTTGTGGAGCACAAAGCATTTTTAAAATAAACATAGCCATTATTAGTAAGCATCTTATGCTCTAAAACTTTCCAAATAGTCATGAATATTCATAATATATAATACTAATGCTCATGCACAGTAATACTCATTGACATCTGGGGGAAACTAAGATACAAAAACTAATATTTTAAGACAGCTTGCTGCTGCTGCTGCTGAGTCACTTCAGTCATGTCTGACTCTGTGCGACCCCATAGACAGAAGCCCACCAGGCTCCCCCATCCCTGGGATTCTCCAGGCAAGAACACTGCAGTAGGTTGCCATTTCCTTTTCCAATGCATGAAAGTGAAAAGTGAAAGTGTAGTTGCTCAGTCGTGTCCAACTCTTCGCGAACCTATGGCAGCTTAACTAACATTAAATTTGTCAAAACCGTATCCAGGCTTTAAAACATCTGTTCCCTCTCCTGCACTCAGAGGCATGACCTTCCTGTAGTTGCCTAATATTTCATAGTTGCCAGGCTAACATTAAAATAAGCATTGCTGCTGCTGCTACTAAGTCGTGTCCGACTCTGTGCAACCCCATGCATGGCAGCCCACCAGGCTCCTCTGCCCATGGTGTTTTCCAGGCAAGAGTACTGGAGTGGGTTGCCATTTCCTTCTCCAAAATAAGCGTTGATACTCAGCAAACATTCATCTTTCCTTCTCAGTTTCAAATTCTGCTGAATCTCATAGTAAAGTCCTATTTGGAGGTGGTGGAACTCCCCCTACCCGACATGATGAATACATTTCTAGAAAAGGTAAGAAAAAAACAGGGGCCTCATTGGCTTATAAAAGTGCTAGCAGCATAAAACAGGGGAAAATGCCATCTCCGTAGTATAATAAGAAAGTTTGGAATCTGAGAGAGAACACTTATTTAGTTTCTATTACAAAAAAACAGGATAGCAAAAGACAGATAAATCAACCTCTGTTTTAATTAAGCCAAACCCATAGGCCATTTAAGTTAAGGATGAAGAGATGTGCCGGGGAATATGTTGAACACAAAGTACTAAACCTTAAACCTTCAACAGCCAAAACTTTTTACCTGCCTAGCAGAAAGAGATGTGATTGCACTGTCAACCAAATTGTTGTTATGTGAGTAAAATGCATTAAAGACTTTAAAAACAAGGCTCTTTTACTCATTAAAGTCTTCTAGTGCTTCATTAATTTTAATAGTATAATCTAGTTCTGATTGAAGTGCACCTGAATGCAGTTAGTGCCTCATCAGTTCTGATGAGCTCCAGGTAATTCAAGCCAGGTCTGCAGAGTGATCACAAATTATGTGTCTCTGTTTACATCTGCTCTAGGCCTGTTTGCCTATGTCTTCAGCAGCACAGCTTGTACATTCCAGGAGCCGCGAGCAGCTTCTTTTTTGATCTCTCTTACAGTAGAGATTTTTATTTTCAGAGCTGCTTTTATACTAAAAACTGAGTTTTGTGCAAACAACAACAACAAAGATTTTGTGGAGATGCCAAAATATGACATTTCTTCGAATCTTGAGACTGAATACAGATATATAGATATGAGTCAAATGCATTTTTGAAAAGTTGGGAGTCTGATGTCTACGTTAAAAAGTAAATGAATCAGTTTTCATTTCCACTGTAACTCTGTTTCAAAAAATTCTTTTTAGAAAAACCTCTTCTTGGGACTTCCCTGGCAGTTCAGTGGTGAAGACTCCATATTCTCAGTGTATTCTCCGTATTCTCTTTGGTTTGTCTCAGATCCCAGGCAGGTCTTTTAGTCTTCCAGACAGCTAACCTCCATTATGTGCAGATTTTTCTAGTTTAATTCTCAGAGGGCAGTTTTATTTACTTTCTCTTTTTTTGAGGGTTTTGAGGCTCCCTCCGATATGTTGTATTCCTCAATAAAATTTTTAATCCTTGTATAGTTCCCTGCTACTGCTACTGCTAGTCACTTCAGTCGTGTCTGACTCTGTGTTACCCCATGGACGGCAGCCCACCAGGCTCCCTGGTCCCTGGGATTCTCCAGACAAGAACACTGGAGTGGGTTGCCATTTAGTTCCCTACACACGAGAAAAAGAGTATTTCTACCATAGAGAGATTGTAATTATTTCATTTCTACCTTGATCATTAGATTAAATACAGTAGATATTGCATAATTTGTACCAAAATTTTCCTCCATTAAAATTACTAGCAACTATATATCCTTTCACATTAAAAAAATTAGGCTTGCTTTAATGTCAAATTTTCTAATTTTTTGGCCACACAGCATACAAGATTCTTAGTTCTCTGACCAGGGATCAATCCCATGCCCTCTGCAGTGGAAGCACTGAGTCTTAACCACTGGATCACAAGGGAAGTCCCTAAATGTCAAATTATTAAAAGTTGTTATGAAACATTTTTGACATTCAAAAAGGAATAAAAGACTTTTTATGTCTGGGGACCAGCAGGTGAGAAGAGTCACCCTTGTGAAAGGGGTAACCACCGAAAACCACAGAAGTCAGAAGACAGTGGACAGACTATTTAGAGCTGAAAGAAGGGGTAAAAGTAGAGAATTTAATGTTTATTGAGTCAGGTAATTAGGTCTGTGTCTTCAAGAATATGAATTTCACCCCATTAATGTGAGATCAATTTTTTGATAGAGTACTACTATCAGCATTTTTTTTTAAACTGGAAGAGGATAATACAGAATAGAAAACTATCAGAGTGCATCTCACATAGTACGGGTAAGTATTATTACCTGAAACTTTTATTTGGGTTTTACATACATACACATATACACTCACTATCATACTCATATATGAAAAATATCAATAATATAATGGATTCTAAGGTAAAAATATATTTCTTCCTAGAGGTTACAGTGAAAGAAAAAAATGTAAGTCACTGTTTATTATTTAATCATCATAAAAACTTTGTAAGGCAAATTGTCTCCATTTACAAATGAAACCAAGACTCTATTGAGTTAGATAATTTGCCCTTGGTCACACAGCTATAGTGGCTGAGGCTGAATTCAAGGCAAATCTTTTGACCTCAAAACAACTTCTTCCAGCTGTTTCACAACATGCTCTTTTAAACCTTTGGCCTGAAGAAGAATAGCCATTTCTACATAAGCAGACATACTGTGGCAGCACAGAAGTCAACAATAAGGACCCAAAGAAGAGAGCCAGAATGGCTTCCCAGGCATCAAAGCCTTCTCCAGCTGCATTCTGCCGCAGATACAAGGAACGTCATAAATTTTAAAAGCTCCGTGACACAAAACCATGCTCTGTTCACATCATTGCTTGATGAATATTGATTAAAGGAGACTTAGTAAACGGAAACTATTTGCATGATCTGACACCTTCAGCTGAAAGATATGGCATTCAATTAGAATTTTAATTAATAGTTGTCTTTTTATCTCTTTCGATTGACTCATCTTTTACATAAAATCTCTTATTTTCACTGTAACACTGCCAGTGTGTTTCTTTCTTGAATAGGAAAAGAGACCACAACTTTTGCAGAGAGGATCATATCACTCAAACAGTTGGCAATATTTGAGGAGAAAGGATATTCTTGTATCCAATTCAAGTGCTCTATTACATGCTCTGAAAACTGTCTGAAGAGCTGTCAGAGGAGGATATTTGATGAATATGGAAGATGTCAACAAAAACTGAGGTGCTAGATTGAATATTTAGGAATCCATTGTAGACTCTGTTTAAATGACTGCCTTTAGTTACGAATATCCTGCTCTGAAAGAATAAAGTCACATGTAAGTATATTCCTGGTAATACAATAAAGGGTATTGACCCACAAATCAAGAGTTTCAAATGTAAATAAGATAATTTAAACCTTAAGGGGTCTATGGTCAAACCAATATTAAATGCAAACATTAGTGTGGTTATTGATGAGTAGAACCAAAGATGAGCAATGAATTAGGTAAAAATGCAACAAAAAAGGAGAGAGATGTTAGCTTACTCAGTTAATTCTTGTTGTCAATAATGTTGTTTTGCATGTGATAGTATAGATGACAAGGCTTGCTTTCTTTTTAATATATAGCATATAAATTTATACCATTGCTTATTTTTTAGTTCTTCTTCTATGAAAAAACAAAAACAAAAAAATTGGTATATACTTCTATCTAATCTCTTCAAGCTCATTTATGCTTATGTTCTTCATATGTATGAACTGGCCTTCATTTACCACTTATCTCATCAGACCTTTCAGAGGAGAAATCATCAGATCTGTTGGTTTGTTTGCCCTACAGAATGGTTTTAAGGTATATTCAGAGATAGATTATTATCATAATAATGATTTCTTTTTCATTATTTAACAAGCAAACTTTTACATGGTACTTAAAATGTGTTGAGCACTTCTAAGTGAACTTTACAAATATTTTGTCCTCCTAATGACCCTAGGAAAGAGGCAATATCGTTCTCATTTTACACAAAAGAACTTGAAGAACTTAGCGACTAAGTCAATTACTTAATGCCATATAATGGGAGAGTTGGGACTTGTACTCAAGAAACGTGCTGTAGAGTCAACATGCTCGGCCATGATGCCAGTCCTCGCAGCCCTCCATCCCTCGTCCCCAGCACGCCAGTCGCTGTCGAGGTCATGCTTGCTCTCAAGTCTACGGGCATTGGTGGGTAGAATGGCCCTCCACCGCATCCCATTCAGAGGATGTTCAGGGGAATGTCACAACATCCTGAACTATACTGGGTGTTCCTTCTTCTTCTAAACTTCGACCACATATCAGTCTGTCTCTCAAAAGTTAGTATGGTGCCTTTTAGCATCAGCACAAGGGATTATTTTTATACTTTATAAAAAGGAGGGACAACAATGCTTATATTATAGCAATGATGTATCTTCACTGTAGCATCTACAGTGCTCGCAAAATGCAGAATGTGATCTCATTCCTGTCATTCAAGGTATTTTTCTATTCATGCGGAGCAGTTTTCGAGTTACAGAGTTAGTTGCTCCCACCTCTTCTACTGTGCTCTTCAGGTTACAGACATCACAGGATGGATGGAAAAGAATAACAAGATTCGAGAGATAAGTATCTGCATGCTGAGGGAAGAATTCAGCTATCGAATTATACTAAATATGTTTTCGGTGTTTGAGACATCAAATTTTGGATTGCTTTTGAGAGACCGAATATACAAATAGACAATGGCCAGACTATCTATGCAAACAGAACTCTGACTCACAATCTTTGCAGCAACCAATTCAAGAAGCCAGACCACAATCTCTGAAGCCATCAGCTTTGAGACTGGGCTTGGTTAGTGATTCCCAGTTCCCCTCATTTTTGCCCCTGCTTCCAATTCAGGACCAGCCAGAGAAAGCCAAATAATACTTTCCAAACCACTTATTTAGGATATCCCTCTTCCAGTTAGTCTGCCTCCAATCTCCCCAGGCCTACCACTCAGAGCACACCTGAGCACACCCTTATTTTTCACCAGAAAGCTTTCCTATGCCTGCCTTTGAGTTTTTGCCAAATTTAAGTAGGCAAAGGTGGCTGACTCCCTTGCTACAGCAAGCCTGCATAAATAGCCTCTATTTGTCCTCATCTATATAGTCTTTATTTCAAGAAAAATCAAAGTCCTCTTACTCTATTTACCAGAAAACTGATTACATTAGTTCCTCATTTTCCAGCAGTGTCTATAAGTATTTGCTGAAAGGTTAGCATCTAGATAGTTGGAGGGTTTTTAGATTTGTGTGAAGTGGTCTTACAAATATGAGATTTATCATTGTCCTAAAATATTTTTACTGCCTGCCACTTGTAATTGGATGTGTTTACCCATCTTAATAGCATCAGAAAAAAAAAAAATCAGGAAAACACACCAAAGATAATAAGGAGAGTTTTATTGTAAAGATAGACAGGACCTATAATTTTTATATTTTTCCAAGTCTACAAAAACTCTCAGAGTAGAAATTTCTTTATGTCTGTCATACCAGCAGACAGATTATTTATAAATCAGAAAAAGGAAAGTTCACTTCCTGCCAAACTGAGGTAGAGGAGGTGGCACCTTAATATCCTGGCCTCTCTCCAGCTTCTTCTCACAATCCACAAGGTAATTGACTCCATCGATGACTATCTGAACAAGCTCGACCTTTGACAGTGAAAGAGATGAAAGATTAATTTGTACAGAAGACACATGCAAGGCTTTGATCAAAAGGAACAATACTGGCACACATGAAAACCTTCTCTGTTAGATGGACTGTATAACAATTTCTTCTCATTGTTTCCCTAAATTTTTGTGGGAAGAGAGGTATCTGATAGCAGAGATATTACAGGGTTACTCTTGATCTTTCTGTCATTAAGATAAGGTTACTATTTTGTGTGTGAGAACTTTTTAAAAAATATGAAAACCATTAGTTTGCATTTCAGACATTTCTTCCCCACCAATCTCTGCTAAAAAATGACAGCTTGTCTTAAAGTATATCTACACAGTGACACCCTCGTGATAGTCTCTGACCCAGATCTAAATTCTGACTTGCCACTAAGCCACCTGAGCACTAAACATGCTATAGTTCAGATCATTTACACAGTGAACGGCTTTCTGAACAATATTTCAACTCAAATGTTTGGCAATTAAACAATGTTTGCACTGTACCAGGCTAGTTTGTTACTTAAGGAAACTATGTGAGTTATATTAAGATATACTTTTTTAAAAATCCCTGCTTAAAATGAATTAGAACTTTCATTTACAAATAACTGGTTTTCTTAAACTAGAGTACATTTACCGATGATTTTTCCCCTGGGAATCACCTCTCAAACAAATTTCTTGCACTGCTCCTAAAAAAACCCAACTAAGGTAGTAAGTAATTACTATTTAGTCCAGACATCACTAAAATACATGATATACTTCAAGAATGCCCAACAATAATGGAAGAGATGGTTAAGTGTTACAGCTGAACATATTTTAGCCCTGATGGAGTCTAGTGTCCTCCCCACTTCTTTTCATGCAGAGGGAAATGGAAGCTCTAAGAAAGGGTTGGGTCAAAAAGGTAGTCATTACTAATAAAAAAAAACTTATTTTTTTCTGCTTATCTAACTGACCCATTCCATTGTTGATGAAGATGTGGTGAGGGGTCATTCACTGCCAGCGGAACTCTCTTGGTATAAATCTTCTGGTAGAAAACTTGGTCATAAGTAAGGGACTCTCATATTTAACCCAAGAATCCCCTTTCTAGAAATATATCCTAACTAAATAATCATAGTTGTGATCAGAGTTATACATAGAGAAGGTCAAACATAATATCAAATAATCAGGGGGACATTAAATAGATATGTTTTCAAGACCATTTAATACTGTAGAAAAATGCTGACGTTGAAAATTATATTGGGGAAAAGCTGCTTTATATCCAACATATGTAATAGTACTAAATTTGTAAAAAAATTTTTTTGAATAATTGTAAGAACAGAAGGCAATTTAGAATAATGTTCACAATGGTTAACAGGGTTGTTAGGTTAACACTTTTGGGAATATTTCTAGTTCCTATAAAAGATCACTTACTAAATCATAGGTTTTTGTTTTTTTTTAATGATGACCACCTAACTTTCCAGCAATTAAAATCAAGTTTTAATATTAGAGGCAAACAGGACTAGGGCCTAAATTTTCTTTATTATTCACTGCTGCTGCTGCTAAGTCGCTTCAGTCGTGTCTGACTCTGTGTGACCCCAGAGACAGCAGCCTACCAGGCTCCCTCATCCTGGGATTCTCCAGGCAAGAACACTGGAGTGGGTTGTCATTTCCTTCTCCAATGCATCAAAGTGAAAAGTGAACGTGAAGTTGCTCAGTCGTGTCCGATTCCTAGCGACCCCATGGACTGCAGCCTACCAGGCTTCTCCGTCTATGGGATTTTCCAGGCAAGAGTACTGGAGTAGGGTGCCTGCCACTGCCTTCTCCATTATTATTCACTGCTGCTGCTGCTGCTAAGTCGCTTCAGTCATGTCTGACTCTGTGTGACCCCACAGACGGCAGCCCACCAGGCTCCGCCATCCCTGGGATTCTCCAGGCAAGAACACTGGAGTGGGTTGCCATTTCCTTTTCCAATGTATGAAAGTGAAAAGGGAAAGTGAAGTCACTCAGTCATGTCAACTCTTTGCAACCCCATGGACTGCAGCCTACCAGGCTCTTCCGCCCCTGGGATTTTCCAGGCAAGAGTACTGGAGTGGGTTGCCACACTACACCATACTTTATTTAGCTAATTTCAGAAGCTGTGGTATTTATAGCTGCTTCTTCCTCAAGTACTTTACCAGAGCTGGTAGCATGCAGGCTGATTTCATCATTTTGTTTTCTCCCTTCCTTCCCTCAGTTTGCTAATAGGAATACCAACAATGAAATACACAAAAGATGGCAAGAAAGAAGAAAGAGCATCAATGATCCATGGGTTTAACAACCAGCCACTGAGTTATTGAGTTGTATATTGTTGTTAAGTTGTTAAGTCATGTCCAACTCTTTGCAACCCCAGAGGCTGTAGCACACCAGGCTTCCCTGCCCCTCACTATCTTCCAGAGTTTGCTTAAACTTATGTTCATTGAGTCAGTGATGCCATTGAGTTGTGTGACGGCCTTTTAATCAATGATGGGCACAGTATGTTCCAGGCTTCCCAGGTGGCACTAGTGGTAAAGAACCCGTCTGCCAGTGAAGGAGATGTGAGAGACGTGGGTTCTATCCCTGGGTCGGGAAGATCCCTAGGAGAAGGAAATGGCAACCCACTCCAGTATTTTTGCCTGGAGATTCCCATGGACAGAGGAGCCTGTGGGTCACAAAGAGTTGGACATGACTGGAGTGAGTTAGCAAGCACACACAGCATGTTCAATGACACAAACTGGGAGGAATTACTGAGATCGGGATTTGCTTAGGATTCTGCTGCACGTTCTTTGTGTGTGCTCTTTGTGCTTTTTCTCACGCGTCACTCCAGGCCCACCTATAGTTTATAAGTCTCATTCATCCTTTATATTCACAGAATCCTAAGGGCCACCTGCTGAGCACAATCTTACACATATCTGGTGCATACCTTATTTGCCATCTTGAGCCCTAAATACAAAATTTAACAAACCATCAAGTAGCTAAAAATGCCCAAGTGAAGATGATAGCATGTGACCTTCATCAAAGGAAATTCAGAATCAAGAGAAAAATCCATTATTTCACTCCACTCAGAGAGAGCACTCGTGTTCTCTGACTTCACCGTGATAAGACTGCTGTCCTTTAGCAAAACAGAGCTCCTGCCACTCACGACTGCTGGAACAGCTCTGGGAGCAGGCTGGTGACAGCAGTCCCACTGTGAATTCCTTTGCTTGTCTACACATTCTGAGATCCCTGGTTCTTACCTTTACTCAGTGCTTTCCCATGGAGGACAAGTGCTACAGAATGAAATGCTAACATGAGCCAGGACTCCATGGGCCTAGAGGAGGTCTTGAATTTTGTGAATAAGGAAGGGTGAGGTTACTTCTTTTCCTCTTAGGCTGATTTTGTTAGCTCATTTTTGGAAAGTGAGAGAAATGTTACCTCCGATCGGCCGATTCGATCTATGTTGGAAATGTCGTAAACGTCGGCTACCGCTGCAGTGTCCACACCACCGGTGCCCCGCTTCTGGAGTCTCAGGTTCTCCAGGATCTTAGAAAACCGTGGATCCTGGGACGAAGGAGAATACTTGGATCATAAGAGGCAAAACTGATTCATCATCCTTGGCACACGTAGAAAAGATGTAAAATGAGAAGTAATAACAGTTCATATTTAGTAGGCAGATACTTGGGCTTCCCAGGTGGCTCAATGGGTAAATAATCCTTCTAGACTACAGGAGATGCGGGTTTGATCCCTGGGTCAACACGATCCCCTGGAGGAGAGCATGGCAACCCACACCAGTATTCTTGCCTGGAGAATCCAAAGGACAAGAGGAGGGTGGCAGGCTACAGTCTATAGTGTTGTAAAGTAAGACACAACTGAAGCAACTGAGCATGCCTGCACAAACACAAACATATTCTTACTATGTACCAGGGCCCTGTGCTGGAACTTTTAAAACTTACAATAATCCCATGAAGAAGGTATTATTTTTACCCCTATTTCACAGATGAGGAAACTAAGCCTCAGAGAAATTAACTTGCCTAAAAGTAGAACATAGCTAGAAGGTAGCAGAGCTGTTATTAACTTCTATACCCCTATTTTGGTATCTAGATACCCATTGGTGAGTTTATTGTTCATCTGTATAACAGTTGTTATTGATATAACTAAAATCAAGACATTAAGTCACATCAAATAATTTTCTTAGAATTTTAAATAATAATATCATACTTTGGCGGGGGGGGGGCAAAAATCACATTTTCTAAACTTGTTTTAAAGTATTTGATTCACTTGGTGTGCCAAGACAGAGAAACCCCCAGGTGCCCATCCAAATCCATTTTCCTATCTTAATAGATGAGCTGAGGAAGTAACCACTGTCTAGGTTCTAGCTAATGGAACAAGGAGAAGTGACAAGTGCCACTGCCAGGCCTAGACCTTAGATCTTCACGCGGACACACTGGCATGCTCTCTTGCCTTCCCACAAACTGAACCTGGGGTCTGACGTGACCATGCCTTAAGGCAGTGGTGCTGCAACTGTAGTTCCCTGACCAACAGCATCGGCATCACCCGGAGACTTGTGAATCACCCGGAGACTTGTGAGAAATGCAAATTCTGCATCCTGGGTTTTCACAACCCTCCAGGTGATTCTGCTGCAGGTTCAAGCCTGAGAACCTCTGAACTAGGAGAGAGAAGGAGATGGAAGGCTGGCCAGGCAGCAGAGAAGCCTGCCTGTCCATCTCTACTTGTGATATGATGGCGGATTTAAACTTCCTAAAGTCACATCCCATTCTTACAGCCCCTATGGACACAAATGTTGTTTCAACAACATTTTCCTGTCATTTTCTTTCATCGGTCAGAAAGTAAAGGTTAAGGAATGCACTGGGACATTTCCTCCTCCACATAGCAACCCCAGGTGAGCTCATCCTGGTGGAACCCAACAGGACCACAGGCTATATGACATTACCTTGCTGAGCTTTGGGATCCTGACGTGGACACCAGCTCGCAATCCTGTGCCGAGGTTCGAAGGGCAGGTCAGAATGTATCCCAGGCGCTCATTCCACATGAACTCCCAGCCTCGCTCTTGGATTAAGCGTTCCACCTACAACAGGGAGCAAATGATGAAGTTCTCAGAGAGCCATTCACCCAGCACGCCCCCAGCACCAGGGAGAAAGAGGTGTGCGTACTGTAAGTTTGCCATGAATAAAACTTAGGTAAGTTATAGTACTACTTCTATATTTGGAAAGGAAAAAGTAAAACTAACTGCAGTTCTTTTTTAAAGCTATTTTTAATCCTTTTATTTTAATAATTTTATTTTTTGGGGGGTCTTCATTGCTGCAAGGGCTTTTCTCCAATTGTGCTAAGTGGGGGGCTATGCTCTAGTTGTGGTATATTTCTCTAGTTGGGCTTCTCATTGCAGTGGCTTCTCTTGTGGCAGAGCACAGGATCTAGGGCACTTGGGCTTCCATAGTTGAAGCATGTGGGCTCATTAGTTGCAGCTCCCAAGCTCTGGAGCACTGGCTCAATAGTTCCAGCACATGGGCTTTGTTGCCTCTTAGCATGTGGGATCTTCCCGGATCAGGGATCAAACTCATGTCTCCTGCACTGGCAGGTGGATTCTTTACCACTGAGCTGCCAGGGAAGCCCAATCTTTTTTTACTGAATGAAAGACTCTTTAAATTCTATACGCTCTACAATTTTCACAAGTTTCACACATGTGATTTCATATATTGTCACAATAACCTTTTTTTTCTCCTACCCTTCTATTGCCCCTCCCCCATCCCCTCTCCCTGCTGGTAACCACTAGTTTGTTCTCTATAGCAGTAAGTCTACTTCTTGTTTTGTTTTATTCATTAGTTAGTTGTACTTTTTAGATTCCATATATAAGTGAGATAACAGTATTTGTCTTTCTCTGTCTGATATTTCACTTAGTATAATACCATACAAGTCTGTCCATGTTGCTGCAAATGGTAACATTTCAATACTTTATTCTATAGTACTTCATTAATAGAAAATTAAACCTCTTCTATCACCATATCAAAATGGTCCAATTAAATTAGAGGAATCATGTAAAGCACTGAACACAGTACCTAGGACATCAGTTCAGTTCAGTTGCTCAGTCGTGTTTGACTCTTTGCGACCCGAAGTCCCTGTTCATCACCAACTCCTGGAGTTCACTCAAACTCACATCCATCAAGTCAGTAATGCCATCCAGCCATCTCATCCTCTGTGGTCCCTTTCTCCTCCTGCCCCCAATTCCTCCCAGCCTCAGGGTCTTTTCCAATGAGTCAACTCTTCGCATGAGGTGGCCAAAGTATTGGAGTTTCAGCTTCAGCATCAATCCTTCCAATGAACACCCAGGACTGATCTCCTTTAGAATAGACTGGTTGGATCTCCTTGCAGTCCAAGGGACTCTCAAGAGTCTTCTCCAACACCACAGTTCAAAAGTATCAATTCTTTGGCACACGGCTCAGACGGTAAAGCGTCTGTCTATAATGCAAGACCTGGGTTTGATCCCTGGGTTGGGAAGATCCACTGGAGAAGGAAATGGCAATCCATTCTAGTACCATTGCCTGGAAAATCCCATGGACAGATGAGCATGATAAGTTACAGTCCATGGGGTTGCAAAGAGTCGGACATGATTGAGCAACTTCACTTTCACTTTCAGCTTTCTTCACAGTCCAACTCTCACATCCACACATGACCACTGGAAAAACCATAGCCTTGACTAGACGGACCTTTGTTGGCAAAGTAGCATCTCTGCTTTTCAATATGCTATCTAGGTCGGTCATAACTTTCCTTCCAAGGAGTAAGTGTCTTTTAATTTCATGGCTGCAATCACCATCTGTAGTGATTTTGGAGCCCCCAAAATAAAGTCGGATACTATTCCACTGTTTCCCCACCTATTTCCCATAAAGTAATGGGACCAGATGTCATGATCTTAGTTTTCTGAATGTTGAGCGTTAAGCCAACTTTTTCACTCTCCTCTTTCACTTTCATCAAGAGGCTTTTTAGTTCCTCTTCAGTTTCTGCCATAAGGGTAGTGTCATCTGCATATCTGAGGTTACTGATATTTCTCCTGGCAATCTTGATTCCAGCTTGTGCTTCTTCTAGCTCAGCGTTTCTCATGATGTACTCTGCATAGAAGTTAAATAAGCAGGGTGACAATATGCAGCCTTGACATACTCCTTTTCCTATCCAGAACCAGTCTGTTGTTCCATGTCCAGTTCTAACTGCTGCTTTCTGACCTGCATATAGGTTTACTAAACAATGAATGTCAGTTGCTATTATATTTTCATATAAGCACTGTAGGAGGATATAGTAATTCTCAGCAAGGCAGGCTGTGGCCATGTTGTTTTTGTTGTTTAATCACTAAGTCATGTCTGACTCTTGGCGACTCCATGGACTGCAGCACGCCAGGCTTCCCTGTCCTTCACTATCTCCTGGAGCTTGCTCAAACTCATGTTCATTGTGTCGATGCCATCCAACCATCTCATCCTCAGTCACCCCCTTCTCCTCCTGCCCTCAATCATTTCCAGCATCAGGGTCTTTCCCAATGAGTTGGCTCTTTGCATCAGGTAGTTAAAGTACTGGAGCTTCAGCTTCAGCATCAGTCCTTCCAATCACTATTCAGGGTTGATTTCCTTTAGGATTGCCTGGTTACATATGAACATAGATGCATTCTATACTGTTTCTATGTTTAGAACAGCCAAGAGCTCTATTAAAGAAATCAGAAAATAGCTAATGATCCACAGACTTCTCTAAACCATCCTACACTGGGGCAGGAAGCATGGGAGCTTGCTGGAAGCCACACCCCTAAAGAGTGCCACGATCCCTAGAAAAAATTAGCTCTGTCTTGGAAGTCACCACAGTACTTTTTTTCAATAATGAAAAATACAGAGATTTTAGTGATATTCAGAGTTCTCTAACAACATCTTACCTCTTTAAGTCCACGACAGAATCGCTCAAATACTCTTTTCATATTGCCTCCTTTCTCCATAGAGATTACTCTGGTGTGGTCTTCCTCATTAATCCAGATGAGAAATGTCTTGTCATAATTATGCCTAATGAAGTGAGAAATACGGTGTTGAGTGTTAATTACATTTGTTTCGACACATGAAAATTCCTATTACCTCTGTAGCTTGATTGCTTCATTTCACCTTACTCATTGCCTTAAATGGTCCTAATTTCTTCACTGTGCCCGCACTAGTTCTGCAAAATAATGTTTTCCTGACAGAGTGAAGAGTAACACCAACTTCAACCCTCTTGTCATGTTTTTGCCAAACAAGAACATAATCTCCCTCATTCCTCAGACTAGGATGACAATAATTCAGCCATGATAACTTTAAGCTTTGTTGCTAACAAGAGTGTTCTGTCTCCTAATAGATTCAACCAAAATCATACGGCACTTAATAAAAGATTTTACCTGCAGCTCCACATGTTTGGGATACAGATTTCACACATGTTTGCTGTATAGATCCTGCCTATGTACCCACACTGAAAAGCTGCTCCCCAACACTTTGGTCTGGGCTCCTTCTGGTAGTGCCGTAATAACTACCAAGGAACAGGAATCAAAGTTGCCTGAGGACTGTTGGCCAAGATAAAATATGTGTACACTCATAGCCACTTTTCCTTGTATGATTTTGCTTAAATCCTCAATATTTATTTTTCATTTTCTGCTTTTCTGTTTTAATGGTATGGAACAGAGATTCTCTAAAGTCATATAATATGAAACTATTTTTTTCTTACCATTTTTTTCATGCATAATTCATGCAAACCAGCTAGCATTCCTGCACATCTTGTAAACATTACTAGACTTATATATTAAACACACACACCAATTTCTAAGTACTCTATCTTCTCAAGCCAAGCATGCTGTCAAGAGCAGGTCACAGCAAGTTCGGGTTAGGACAAACAGTGATCTGAAGGAGAAACTGCACACACTGCCAATGTGAAAATGCTCAGTCCATACCAGATTCCCCGGGCGTCTGGCCAGTCACGGGCCATCCCAGCACAAGTTAGTAAAGGGGATACTGGCTTATCAAACAGAAAGTGGTCCTGCAGGCCAAGAGAGACAAAGCAAAAAGATGACACTAATGAGATCAGACACTATGACAAGTGCCAGGTGGTCAATTTCCAACTCACTAATAACGGCTGGGGTCTCTCAGGCAGTGCCTCTCAGTGTTGGCTGCTCACTATAATAACCAGAGAACTTAAAAAATTCTAATGCCCAGCTCCCATCTCTCAGAGATTCTTGTTATTGGCTATAGCCTGGACATTGGTATTTTCTAGTGTACAGCTAAGGTTGAAAACCACCGGCTTAACCCAGATGGTAATCCTTCATCACTATGGAGTGTGTCTGTCCAGCCAGCACCAACCCCGTGCAATGGCAGAGTGGGCAGTGAGCAAGGGGGTGCTATCCCAAGAAGTGTTCCACACAGTTGCATTCTCCATGTTTCTAATGTTGTAGGCTTACTTATTATCCTTTTCATTACAAACTACTCGAGATGTAAAATAATGATCTGTAAATAAAAATAGTCACCATTTATCCAATGCTCACTCGATGCCAGGCTCTATGCTATGTACTTTTATTTCCTTTAATCTTTGCAACAACACTCTGAAGTAAATGTAATCGTTCTATGTGATAGGAAAAGAAAACTGAGGCTCAGATAAAACAACCTATCACACAGCTAGGAAATGGCAAAATCTAGATGCAAACCTAGACCTGTCTGACTCCCAAGTACGCCTCTAACTACAATATACCACACCACAGATCAAAATCAGTGTCCAGAGACTGGCATTTTTCTCCTCGTGTGGGCACAGTAAGAATATGAATGTGGATACCATATATTCCAATATGATCACACTGAAGTCAGAAATCAAGAGGACACGGGAAGGGGAGTCCTTCTACAGTCTCTAAGTGGAAGAGCTGGGACAGGTTTAGGGAATGTTATTCCCAGGAAACAGCGTGGCCTTTAAGCTGGAAACCAGAAACAGCTACTTGAGGCCGAGGAGGAGTTGTTCTGTAACAGGACAAGTGGAGAGAACCAGGAGACTGAGGCCTCTAGACCATCAGTTGGCCCATCTTGTTTGGATGTGGGGCATCTTTTCTGGTACTGCATCTTCTGAAATGACAGAAAATGTGTTTCTCCTTTTCCTTGGAGTTTAAAGTTACTTGTGAAAATGCCAGGCTAAAAAAAGGGACTTGGATTTTGTCTCCTCTAGTGTGAGACCAAAGCCATGGAGAGCCTGGGGAGGCAGCAGGAATCTCAGAGGTGGGCTCTGGTGTGAGGCAGGTTTGGGGGCAGGCCTTTGACCTGGATGATTCCCCTTCCAGATGTTCTGGGCTTTCTGGATTTGAGTGTGGCCAGGGAGACACAGGCAGGATTTTCCATACCCAACTGTTCCGATTTATCAACAAGCCAGGGGATCTTCCATCCACCCCCACCCATAAACCCCAGCCCACCCTATGGTTTCCTCTGCAGACTTCATTCAGAGACCATCTCCACTTCTGACTTAAACTTTTAAGACCTGCTCTTTCTGCCTTAGACTGACCGGGTTGAAACCCCAGCAAGCTCCCAACCAGGGGAGGGCCCTGGGCTCCGGGGAGGCCACACAGCAGCCACTCCGGGCCCTCTCGGCACCACCCTGCCCCTGGCAGCCCAGGTGGTTCAGGGGCCACTCACATCGATGAGCCGCTGCTGGTCCTGCTCCGTCATCTCAGACAGCCTGTAGTAGCGCCCGGCCAGGTCCCCCTTGAGGCCCTCCAGTGCTGTGATGGCCACGTTCTCCACCTCCCTCCGCTCAGCCCGGCTGCAGGCAGGGGGCAGGCTCAGCCCGCGGATGCTGCGGCCTGTGCGCACCCGAGATGACAGCACGTAGCGCTCATCGAACTGCCCCTGGGTGATCTGCCGAACAGAGTGCGGGGTCACTGCGGGGCCGCGGCCACGGTGGCCTCCACCCTGCCGACCAGGGGACCCCCACGCACACAGCACGTGTGCAAGCTGGAGCCATCCTGCCACTCTGGAGGCTGGGGTCTTAGAAGTCAATGGAGGAGCTACTTCATAGGGCGCCCTCTGCAGTCCTTTACCCAGGCTAGATTTGGGGTGAAAAAAGAAATTGTTTCAGGAAAGGTTGAAGGTTTTCAGTGACCACCACTAACCTGGTGGTAGGAGGCAAGGAAAACTGACTTTGGCAATTTTCTGACGGTCTCAGTGGCCCTCCAGGGAGCATGGTGTGAGAAGGCCATCACAGAGCTTTCAAGGGCAGCAGGACCCAGGGACCCTTCTCTCTCCTGCTCCTCGTCTTGGGTTCTGGAGTGCCAGCTTCATGGGAGGGTACAGAGGTGGCTGGAGCCTACCTTGGATGCATCCAAATCCGTGGGGTGCTTCATCACCCTGGGGTCATAGCCATTGTGCCTCAGCTTGATGACAGGGTCAAAAAGGTCGGCAAACACCTGCAGGAGGGAAGGGGCTCCTGTTTCCTTTGGAAAGGACTAAGGAAGACTGGTTCATCTACTTTAATTGGTTCATCATTTGCTCCTTTTTATCTTAAGCACCAAGCCAAAGGTAATGCCCTCCTTCTCTGAAATTCTCAGTGCAACCATGTAGGAAATAGGTGTGAGACTGGATTGATGGCTAATCATAATAATAGTAGTAGTAGCAATTGCTGTTCAGAGTCGTGTTTGATTCTTTGGAACCCATGGGCTGTTTCCCACCAGGCTCCCCTGTCCATAGAGATTTCCCGCAAGAATACTGAGTGGGTTGCCATGATCTCTTCTGGGGGATCTTCCCAGATCAGGGATCAAACCTGTGTCTTTTGCACTGGCAGGTGGATTCTTTACCACTGAGCCACCCAGGTAGTCCAATAGTAGTAGTAGGCAAGTGCCAGAGGAAACCTCTCTCAGGCACACTGCCCCTTGGGTGAGGGCAGAGATACAGATCTCTGTCATGGTAGTCTCTTCCCTAGTGGTTCTGCCAAGTTCACTACCATGAGATGAAGCAAGAAAATTTTGTGTTTAAGAATTTGAAGGATAAAATAAGCTGCTAGATCAGAAGCTAAGCAGTTTTGTAGTCAAAACTTCTTGTAGAGTTTAAGTAACACAATACATTTGTAGAAAAGTAGCTGCATAGAAAGAAAAGTGCACAGCAGCAGTTAAGGCAAAGCAGGGACCCCTTACCCTTTGAGGACCTTCCCGTCCAAACTAACTTGAGCAGAATCTACTTTTTAAACAACCATAAACTTCTGGGAACATTCTTTAGGTAAAATAAGAATAAGAGAAGTCAAACAGAGCAGCCTGCAGCCTCTGGGAGCTGTAGGATGTCCGTCCAGGAGTCAGCGCCAGTCTGGGACTCTGGGAGCTCAGAGCTGGGCTGCTGCTCTTGAGTTAGCTGCCCATCTAGCCTATTTAAGGTGGCCCCCTCACTCCCCTTGAACCTGTAGTAGCGCCCGGCCAGGTCCCCCTTGAGGCCCTCCAGTGCTGTGATGGCCACGTTCTCCACCTCCCTCCGCTCAGCCCGGCTGCAGGCAGGCGGCAGGCTCAGCCCGCGGATGCTGCGGCCTGTGCGCACCCGAGATGACAGCACGTAGCGCTCATCGAACTGCCCCTGGGTGATCTGCCGAACAGAGTGCAGGGTCACTGCGGGGCCGCGGCCACGGTGGCCTCCACCCTGCCGACCAGGGGACCCCCACGCACACAGCACGTGTGCAAGCTGGAGCCATCCTGCCACTCTGGAGGCTGGGGTCTTAGAAGTCAATGGAGGAGCTACTTCATAGGGCGCCCTCTGCAGTCCTTTACCCAGGCTAGATGTGGGGTGAAAAAAGAAATTGTTTCAGGAAAGGTTGAAGGTTTTCAGTGACCACCACTAACCTGGTGGTAGGAGGCAAGGAAAACTGACTTTGGCAATTTTCTGACGGTCTCAGTGGCCCTCCAGGGAGCATGGTGTGAGAAGGCCATCACAGAGCTTTCAAGGGCAGCTGGACCCAGGGACCCTTCTCTCTCCTGCTCCTCGTCTTGGGTTCTGGAGTGCCAGCTTCATGGGAGGGTACAGAGGTGGCTGGAGCCTACCTTGGATGCATCCAAATCCGTGGGGTGCTTCATCACCCTGGGGTCATAGCCATTGTGCCTCAGCTTGATGACAGGGTCAAAAAGGTCGGCAAACACCTGCAGGAGGGAAGGGGCTCCTGTTTCCTTTGGAAAGGACTAAGGAAGACTGGTTCATCTACTTTAATTGGTTCATCATTTGCTCCTTTTTATCTTAAGCACCAAGCCAAAGGTAATGCCCTCCTTCTCTGAAATTCTCAGTGCAACCATGTAGGAAATAGGTGTGAGACTGGATTGATGGCTAATCATAATAATAGTAGTAGTAGCAATTGCTGTTCAGAGTCGTGTTTGATTCTTTGGAACCCATGGGCTGTTTCCCACCAGGCTCCCCTGTCCATAGAGATTTCCCGCAAGAATACTGAGTGGGTTGCCATGATCTCTTCTGGGGGATCTTCCCAGATCAGGGATCAAACCTGTGTCTTTTGCACTGGCAGGTGGATTCTTTACCACTGAGCCACCCAGGTAGTCCAATAGTAGTAGTAGGCAAGTGCCAGAGGAAACCTCTCTCAGGCACACTGCCCCTTGGGTGAGGGCAGAGATACAGATCTCTGTCATGGTAGTCTCTTCCCTAGTGGTTCTGCCAAGTTCACTACCATGAGATGAAGCAAGAAAATTTTGTGTTTAAGAATTTGAAGGATAAAATAAGCTGCTAGATCAGAAGCTAAGCAGTTTTGTAGTCAAAACTTCTTGTAGAGTTTAAGTAACACAATACATTTGTAGAAAAGTAGCTGCATAGAAAGAAAAGTGCACAGCAGCAGTTAAGGCAAAGCAGGGACCCCTTACCCTTTGAGGACCTTCCCGTCCAAACTAACTTGAGCAGAATCTACTTTTTAAAAAACCATAAACTTCTGGGAACATTCTTTAGGTAAAATAAGAATAAGAGAAGTCAAACAGAGCAGCCTGCAGCCTCTGGGAGCTGTAGGATGTCCGTCCAGGAGTCAGCGCCAGTCTGGGACTCTGGGAGCTCAGAGCTGGGCTGCTGCTCTTGAGTTAGCTGCCCATCTAGCCTATTTAAGGTGGCCCCCTCACTCCCCTTGATGGCTGCCTTCCCAAGGAACCACCTTCCACTCCCTGCAACAGAAGGTGCACAGGAGGCAGACCTGAGGGAGATGGGCTGGAGGTATTTGCCATGACATAGAAGTTGCACTAGTGGCTGAGCTCCAGAACAGGGGACCATCTTGGGCTTCTGCCCCTAGAATGAGGATGCAGATCATGGGATTTCTTCAGGAGACTTGTTGTGTGTGTGCTAAGTCACTTCAGTCACGTCTGACTCTTTGTGATTCCATGGACTACAGCCCACCAGGCTCCTCTGTCCATGGCATTCTCCAGGCAAGAATACTGGAGTGGGTTTGCCATAGCCTCCTCCAGAGACCTTCCTGATCCAGGGATCTAACCACTGTCTCTTTCTTTCGTCTCCAGTACTGGCAGACAGGTTGTTTACCACTAGCGCCATCTGGGAAACCCCAAGAGACGTAATGATTCACTAAGACTACAGTGGACTGTGTCATCAGTAATTCCCAAAGTAAACACCCATGGAACCATCCTCTCCCCTCAGTAAAATTCAGCCACAAACATGTCACCTCCTAAAGCCTCACTGGCGAATACACATCATCAATACAATGAAACAACAAAAAATTAAAAGATTTTATTTTTTCTGTACCAGTTCACCCCCTTGACAAGCTCAGAGAACTGAATCATGCGACTCATTCCTCTATGGGGAGGGATACTAGAGCAGTCGTAAAAGAAGGCTTGTCCCTGGGAAGAATAAACCTCATTGTTCCAGAAAGCACTGCAGGTGTTCTGCTGAAGTTGGCTCCCCTTTATGGGAACCTGTTCTGAGAATGCAGCCCCACAGAGGGAACCCAAAGCACCCACCCAACACACACACTGTGGAACCGGCAGCTGCGAGTTTACCTCATAGGACTCCTCGTCACCAGCCACCATGCCCACGGTCTTTATGAAGGGGTGGCCAGGGTTGTCCACTCCGGTCTGGATACACTGGTCCAGGGTATAGCCGTTAGGCGTCACCTTGTTGCGGAGCTTGGCGTAGATGGCCGGCGTGAGGCACTCGGCCATGCAGTTGTTGTGTTTGCGCAGGTCAGGGTAGTCTGCGCTGTCCACGGAGAGAGTTCAGTGAGCAGCCCCGGCAGGGACGGGGCCTATACACGAGCTTTGTTTCTGACCAGGCTCTTTTCAGCCAGGGGGCAGAGGGAAACTGGCTAGGTCGTGATTCAAGAGAGCCAGAGTTTAAAAACATACGTCCCTGAACTGCCAAAGAAATGGACCTAGCCCCACCTAAAGAGGTTTATGATGCTGGCTGTGGAGGCCTACAGACTGTGACTTATGTTTATATAAAGAGGAAACAGAATGAAGATAATTAGGAAAGAAACTAAATCATACGCAAGCTTTTTTTAAAACCCAGAAGTTTTGGTAAATTATAACAGTCACTTTTTGACCCCTTAGGTCTGTGATAGAGAAGCTAAATCCCTGCAGGCATAACTGCACAGAAATTCATTTGTTAATCTGTCCTCTATGATGCAAACTCTACAGCTATCTGCTGTGTTGAGCTCAGTGCCTGCCTATAGACACAGGCATTCAGTGGATATCTGTTAAACTAATACAAAGGAAACAATCAAATGGGGGTGCAGTCTTACCCTGGGATATGCACTGACTGAGAATAGGGAATTCAGGACCACCACAAGCACTTTCACCTCAGGAATTTCCGAGGTACCAGGTGGGTACCAGCAATTTCCTCAGAGATCCTGATTCCCACAAAAGCCAAGTAAGTATTTCTGAGAAACACCTCAGGTTTTCCTCATGTCTTCATGCACACCTGCCTATATGAATCCCTTCAAGTCAGCGTTCCAGCTCTACCCAGTGCGAGACCTCTCGGCCAGGGTAAGGTTCCCAGGGCAGAGAAGACACTCCGTCTCCACGCCACCTCTCTAATTCCCTTCTGCAAGTCCCTATAAAGCTGATACTTCGAATCCCTGCTATCGCATCACATTTCCCAGAGGGCAGCACAGCACGTGTGGGGTACAGGTCTGGAGTCAAGGGCCCTCTATTCGCATCTGGCTGCACCAGCTGCACGAACTCAGGCACTACTTAATTTTCCGAAGCCTCCGTTTCATCACAGAGAGTGCTAAGAGGAATAAAACACTCTGTGTAAAGTGCTCATCACACCTAGGCATGTTCAACAAAGGTTCGGTCTTGTTATTATTGTTCCACTAGACCTCACGCTCGGGGCAGGAATGATGACACTACGCTTCCTTGAGTTCACCACAGGTCACTGTAACCACAAGTCAAACTGATTTACTCATCCTCAGAGACCAAAAGAGGGGCCCTTGCCGACAGCTTCAGCAGGGGAACGCGTATTTCTGGCTGGCATTTGGCGTCATTTTAAAGCCAAGAGGCTTACCTTGGTGGGAATAGCTTGTGCTGCTCCCGGGCCGCAGCACACACGTTCTGCTTATTCAGCAGGTACCCCGTGGTTAGGGCACCGGTGCCCAAGGTAGCAAATAACAGAGAGGCATTGCGGCTAGTCAGCAACTTTGAGAAGGTACTGGCCATCCTTCCTCTTGGATGAGTGTCTGGAAAGCAGAGAAGCTGAGGATTATTTTATATATATATATATAAAAGAATTTTTTGGCTGTGCTATATTGCTTGCAGGATCTTAGTTCTCTGACCAGGGATCAAACCTGGGCCACCACAGTGAGAGCACCAAGTCCTAACCATTGGGCAACCAGGAAACTCCTGAGAAGCTAAAGACCAGGCAGCCTCACAAGATGGCCCTGAACCACAGTATAGAGATCAACAGGGGAGACAAAAAACTGCAGGAGACTTAGCCTCTGCTTTGTTTCATGTTTTTCTTTCTCTCTTTTCCCCACCGTCCTCACACTGCTTAGAAAAATCTGGTTAGTTTTAGATGTAGAAAATGTCAAACTGCTTGAAGTCCATGTCATTTTCTCCACCAATATAATACCAAGGGAAAAAATGGAGGCTTTCCACATCTGGCGGCTTGACAGACCAGGTGCTCCTTGGGCTCTGCCACTGCACAACTAGACCCTGAACAGAACGGCATGCTGGGCTTATGAGAGAGAGAGGAAGCTGTTGCCGAACCAGGCTCATTTTGCCCAACACACAGGAATCCAAAGTGCTGAGACACTAAGGTTTGCAGCAACCCTTAGGAGGGTTTATTCACAGGGCAGCCACGGAAGAAGATGGGAGAAAAAACTCACAAATTCACCTCCTGGAAAGTAAAGGCCTGGAGTATTTGTGGGATAACAAAGAAGCATAGCACTCAAGCGTAGAATGTGTGGAGAGTGTGCGGAAAGGTAATTGGGAAAAGGTGTGGTAACTGTCATTTAGCACAGGTGTAATTAGGCTACCTCTGTAGGGCCTGAGGGTGGAGTTTCCAGCCCATCGCTGTCAAGAGTTACTGAGCTTGGACACTCGTGCATGCCCAGTTGCGAGGTCAGTGGTCCTTCCAGTCTTAACCAGCTCAGCTAGAACTAGACACAGCTGAGTCCATGTTCCTGGAAAATAACTTGGGCAAACACCTTATTGTTTAGGCCAGAAATTGCATGGCGGACACGCAAGCCTTAAATAGACTTTGATTGGTGAAGGCAGGTGAAATGAATTTCACTAATTATTACGCACAGTTTCAAAGTCTCTGAGGACCACTCTCCTACTTCACTCACCCCAAGTGAGTTGATGTCAGAGCTCAGGGTAACAAGCCAGGAGATTTGGGTTATCTTGAGTGTGGATGTCCATTTGCCCACTAAGAGCGGGCTATCAGCAAGGAAAGGGCAAGCTGAGTCTAAGACTCTCCAGCTGAACTAGGACCCTTGAGAGGGGCTAAAGTGGTCCAAGATCAGGAGTCCTCCCAGCAAAAGCACACTTAAATGCTCTCTGAGGAAGGTATATTCAGTTTAGGCCCTACTTCCTATAGATGAAGATCAAACCATAACAAGCTCTCAAAGATCACTAAGCACACAAGGAGGTACTATGAATGGGAATCAACAGAATAAAGGGCCACAGATTTAGATCTCCAATGAGGTCTAAATTACAGAATAATTTAGTCCAATGACTGAAGATACTGTAATTTTCAGACAAGAATGTAGATTATCTCTACATAAAATGTTTAAAAAAACGTTGAGAATCAACAGGGGACTACAAAGAATGATCAACCTGATCTGAAAGAGAACCAGAATGAACAATGGATAATAATACAGCTGAAGACAGAATAAATGAATTGGAAGATATATCATAATAAATTATCCAGAATGTTGTGCAGAAAAAATAAGAAAATGGAAAATATGAGACATAAGAGATATAAGGATAGAATGACAAGATCAAAGACACATCTAATGGAGACCTCAGAAGGGAGAATAGAGAAAACAGAGAAGCCATATTTGAAGAGAAATGACTGAGACCTTTCCAGTACTGATGGAAAACAAAATCCACGATTCAAGAGGTATGACATAAACCAAGCAAAAATAAAATAATCCACACATACATGAATAACAGTTAACTAGAAGTTACCAGCAACAAAGATATCCAAAGAAGTTAGAAAGGCAGTTCATCTATAAAGAAAAAACATCAGCTGATTTTTCAACAGTGAATAACAGAAGACAGAGAAACAGTGTCTTTAAGGGGCTAGGAGATTATCAACCAGACTTGGGAATATAGTCAAAGTTTCTTTCAAATCTGACAATGAAAAAGACAATTTAAGGTAAAGAGCAGATCAATAACAAAGGAACTGGTGAAATATATGCTTTAGAAAATAGGAAATAGACAACAGATGGACAGGCTGAGATGCAGATAGAGAACAAGTATAAATCAAGATAAACATATAATGTCATCAGGGATGAAAATCAGATTTCCTGTCTTTCACCCCCCAGAGATCAGCACGGATTAATTCACAGCATCATCCAGGATGTGGGAGCTATTTACCATGGGTTGATGAGTGGAAAACAATACAGCAGGCAATTCTTAGTACCCTTTCTCAATGAAAGGGTACCCTGTCATTATATTGGTCTCTGTGATGCCCAAACGAAGGGTGGAATTTTTTCCCCTAGTGTTTAGATTATCAGGACCCTGCTACAGGATTCTCCAAGCATAGGTGTGTTGGATGGCTGCAAGGAGGCTCTTGAGAGTATGCTTACAGGATGAAAACCTAGGCTACCTGAAGACAATAAACTCCTCTAATAGGGTGAGGTCAGCATGGCTTTACACACAATTCTAACAGTACTTTTCTGCAGTCCACTTTCTTACCTGACTGCATTTGGGGAACTGGGATTGGTTCCCCAGTTCCTAGTTATTCTTCCACAATCGCCATCTAGAAGTTTTTACTTAACACCTTTTTGAGCAGCACTAGGGAGAAATTTGAACATCTCACCTAAAGCATCAGAGTCCTTGAAAAAAAATTAGGCAGTTATTTTCCTATGTTAGCCCAGGAAATCAAATTATCAGACAGCTTTCCCTTGTGCCATGTCGAAAAAGAATCCCCTCAATCCTAAAGACAACAGGAATCACTTTAGTAATCAGCAGGCAAGTTAAATGGGCCATTTCTTGGAGTTGTTCCAGGGACTTGTAATGACCCAAGATTTATCTGAACACATGTACATCTTTGCTCCCTACTAGATTTTGGGCTGTTGTCCATCTCCTTCCAAGGGTAGGTCAGTGTTCCTCGAGGAACAACACCCATTCTTCCTGGCTTTTGTACACAGCAGATTACATTTTCGAAATCTGTATATCTGCTTCCACACCCTCCAATCTGCTTCCTAAGCAGAGAGGTAGTACTTTTCTTTTCTGATTTAACCATAGAATTCTCCAAAGTAAGGGAAGCACTGCCCAAGCTCTTTCCAGACTATATATGGGCCAAGACATACTCCCTAAGTTAACAAGAAGTACATTTGTTTCTGAGTTTAGCTCAAATGGTTGATTTTTCTCTCCTTAGTTGGCTTTAGCACTGATACGTGTTCAAATCAGCATGTTTGAGGAGATAAATCCAAAGAGGCAGGGTCGAGAGGAAGAGGAGGGGGTGGTGTCCACGTGTAAGTCCACTGGTGGTCTTTAAAGGTCTTCTCCCTGTGAAGGTGATCTGCAGGTGGGTGTCTGATTCAAAATATTAATGTTTAAAATGTTATCATATCCATATTTTAGTTTCTGTGTGTGCATGCTCATCCACTAAGTTGTGTCTGACTCTTTGCAACTCCACTGAATGTAGCCCATCAGATTCCTCTGTCCATGGAATTTTCCAGACAAGAATATTTGAGTGGCTGCCATTTCCTCCTCCAGGGGATCTTCCCAACCCAGGGATCAAACTTGCTTCTCCTGTATCTCCTGCATCGGCAGGTGACCTTTACCACTGAGCCACCTAATCAGCTATACTCTAATATAAAATAAAAAGTTTTTAAAAAAAGATGAGGGAACCCCAAAACAGAGAAGTTAACTGACAGCCAACAGTCAGTTAAGGGAAATCACATGTACTGAGTTTAATGAAAATCCTGTTTTACTTATAAGGTTTAGTAACAATACTATAGTATGTTTGGATGGAGTCAACCTCTCCTCTCCAAGCAATGGAGCTGCCAGAGAGTTCTGGCTGCCTCTGATTCCCCCATGGTCTCTCAGGGATCCTGGATGGTTCTTCTCAATCAGGGTTTCCACCGAAGGCTTGACAGAAGATAATTATGGGGCCAAATTGCCATCCAGCCACACGGGCATCATTTTGGGCAGCTCTGAAGGGCAGTGCAATCAGAGGGTGGGCCCTCAGGGTTTCCGCCACCCTCCAGGAACACCACTGACCAGAGACTTCCAGAGGTTATCAGGCAGTAGGTCATGCTCACCGTGAATGATACTGACATGCTTCATGGAGGGAGGAGTCACAGTGGGCAGCAATGGAGGGAGAGGCAAGGCTTGGTGATGAAAGGGTAAGGAGAGGTACCTTTTTACTTATTTGTGTGATAAATATTAATATTTAGATATCTAGTATGTGGCAGCTTTTACAGAGCTCATAGTCTTAGGGGAAAATTCTCATGTAGCACTTACTACATGCGAGGGCACATGGTTCCATTAGCTTTATGGTTATTCCCCCATTAAATCCTCACAACAGAGGACATTCTTATTATCCCCATGTTATAGATAAGCAAATGGAGGTAATGAAAGGCAAAATCACTTGTCCAAAAGCACACAGAGTGTGAGTGGCAATGTGGGGATTCAGGATGAGTGGTCTGTTTTCACAGTCCTTGCTTTTAACCAGCACCCCACCTGGGCAACTACAAGTCATAGCGTCTCTTTTTCCAGGGGAACCAGAGCCCTGTGGGAGCCCCTGGGAGGGACTGGAACAGGCTCAGTTCATTCAGCTATACTGTTTCAGGGAGCTGGTCTGGTCTTAACCAGTCTGAGCTATTGTTTACCTCCAGCTGCTCTCGGACTGGCACCAGTACACAAACTACCAAAGATGAGAGCAGCCAAATGCCCTGACACCACACACCCGTGTGCATCAACAGATGACCACGGGGCCTGCTGCTTCGCCTCTCTCTGGCCAGCTGCCTTCCAGCCACCCTCCAGGTGGGAGGACCAGCACTGCACTCAGCCCACACTACACTCCATCTACTGTGGAATACAGCAGAAAGAGCGAGAAAGGCTGACTAGAGCCCCTGTTCTATGCCTTGGTGCAGGATCTTCCGGATGAGGACACAGACTCCTTGACTACTGTCACTCATCCAAATCTGGCTCTGGAGAGAATCTATAGAAGATAATTCCCTGAAATGTGGAGAGTTGAAGTCCAGTGGGACTGAGTCTGCCTAGGATGTATAGTGGCTGCCTATCCCCAGAGGCCCAGAAAAAAGCCATGACTGGGGACAACTTTGATGGAGTCCAGATTCCAGAACATTTGCAGCTACTAGCAACAAATCTGAATGAGGCCTGGCACTTATGAAGGGCTGAATATATGCACACATCTGTAACTATCACTTTGCTTCACTTGAGAGGTCACCTCTAGATGCTGCCCTCAGAATGTCTGAGAACATTTGAGGTGGGTTGCCATTCCCTTCTCCAGGTGGATCTTCCCAACTCAGGGACTGAACTCCAGTCTCCTGCATTGCAGGCAGAGTCTTTACCATCCGAAAAACCAGGGAAGCCCCATAGAAGGAGAGAGGCACAAAGATATTTAGTGAAGTACTATGTGTAGTGGCATAAACACCTAGAAGAACCTGTCTATCAGAGGAAAAAGGATGGTATGAAATGTGATAAAAAGAGACAGTGGAATATTCCATGGCTATTAAAGTATCAGTTAAAAGTGCCTCCACTTTACCTAGATGCATGTCTATGCTCTGTTCTTAGGTTAAAAGAGAAAAAAAAAACTCAAAGTAATGAATATGAATGGCTCCAATTTTATAAAAATGATGTATCTATGTATGTATTTGCATATATTAGTATGAACATAAAGAAAAGTATTAAAGGTTACTCATCAAACTGCAAAAAGCATTACTTCAGAGCCACAGACTTGAAGTAGGCAGATTATTTTCTCTTAATAGAATCTGTATTATTGCATCACTTGTAAAAATCAGCATAGATTGCCTTTATGATAAAAAATTAAATTTAAAACTAAAAGAAAAGTCATCTGTGAAGTGTGTTAAAAAGTCACATTTTCAGACTCCATCTTTTGAACAAGTAACAAGAATCGCACTGTCAACATGTCTATTATGTAAGCAGGCAATTCTCAGACCCTGCTGGGTCTACAGAGCCTGCAAGTTGCCTACCTGAGCTTCAGCAACCCCCTCTATATAACAGACTCCTCCTTTATATACGACGCGACCCCTCCCTGAGCTGCTGTGAGGACTAAGTGACAGGCTACAGTAGGCGCTGAGTAAATGCGAGTCTCTCCCCTCTAGTGACCTTAAGGCTACGGGACAGTTATTACTCTCTTCCCGCAACCACCACTGGTTTTCCTAGCCAGCACAGTCTGCCCCTTCTCTGAAAGTTTGTTGACTTCAGTTTTACCATTCAAAGTGTTTCATCTAATTGCTTTATTCTGTAATCTCTCTGAGGACAAGCCTTGATTCCAGGTGGAGCTCATCATGTATGTTCAGATCCACGGATCATCCTTTGAAAACCAATGTCAGGGCTCACAACATGGAGTTCCTCAGTTGGGTTCCCAAGTTCTTCCAGACTCTGACCCTTTACCCAGGCCTTTCCTTCCACCTGGAATGTCCTCCCCTCTCTGCGTGGCCACACCTTACTGTCATTTTTCTTTTGAACTACCATTTACCAAACTTCCACCATGAGCCATGCATCATGCAAGAGGCCCACACAAATGTTGTCCTCAGTCTTTAAAACAGTCCTGGCATGTAGGCATTATTTTGCAGATGGAGAGAACAGAGAGAGGTTAAGGGACCAACACTTGATAAGGCTGGGATTTGAAACAGGCTTGTCTCTGGCCCTGGGTCCAGGCTCCTTGCAAACCACAGCACCTCACAGGCAGCCCTGCACTGATCAGCAATTGGAGAGAAACCACCTCTGTGCTTCAGGACCTGGGAGCCACAGATCATTTCACTCAGGCCCCAAGACGGTAGAAATGCACTTACCACAGAAGCTTCTAGACACAGGATTGTCACCTGAGAGCATGTGACTCCCCCAGCGTCCCAGAATATTATAAGCCTGTCCTCAGGCTTCTGCTGAAGTGGCTGAGATGCCAGGTGCCACTTCACCCACCCTACTCTGACGCCAGGTGCCCAGAGTGCCTGCCAGGCATGCCGGGGATGCCAGGCCAGCCTGCCTTTCTCGGAGGAGATAGGGCATGGGGTTTTATTCTCTCTCCTCCTCTCTCTCTCCTGCAGAAGTAGGGACTGCAGGGATGAGGAGGGAGGCCGTCTCCAGCTCTCACCCCACAGAGGTCACCTGCCTCAGTTTCCCTAACTTGGAATACTTCATGACTCCTGATTTGATTTTTACCATCAGGGCTACACTCTGGCCAAACTGCTGGGCTGCAAGCCAGTGAGATTTCTAAATGGGTGCAAGATCACAGCCAAAGAGCAACGGTGCTGTGGTTACATACTTACCCTCTCCACTAAAAAAACAAGAACCACCACATTAAGCTCTTCTGTCATCATGCCCAGGAGCCCCCCACGTCTGTCTCAGGCAGGCGTACTGAGAGTCTGGGTCTGGTTTTGTCTGGTTCTGTCACATCCTAGGCTATGGACAGAACCCAGCCTTGAGTGCCGTCACTGCCTCAGTTCTGACCTCCTGGTTGTCCTGAGTAACTGGAGGGAGACGCCATGGGTGCCATTCTGCTGACTCAGAGTTATTTCTGGTCCAACTGTAGAGGGCATCTGTGTTTTGAGCTCCTTGGAGGGCAGTGGAAGGCCAGGGGTCGGACCATGTGTCAGCGTTCCCTCCAGAGAGAGTGACCCCAAAATAGAGGGCGTCCTTGAGGCTGGACTAGCTCCAAAGAACCCTCGGAACAAATTCTCCTGATGTCACTTGTGGCCAGCAGAGAGTGGCTGTCCCTTCCCAGCTCTAAGGGAGCAAAGGGTTCAAGTTACTTCTCCACCCCAGGATGTACTGGCACCCTAAGAGGCACCCTGGGCATCTCCATTCTATTTAACAAGTAAAAAGTCATAAGCAGAGAAATCTATGGCCCTTCCCTGTAAAACACAGGCCTTTCCTAGGCCTCCTGTTGATGAAGACATACAACCAGCACAAGCTCATCTCTCAAGGGTAAGTTGCTTTTAAGAAAATAGGAAGCTAGGAACCATCTAGTTCTTTGAAAATGCTGTACAGGAATGGAAGCCTCATTCCGTGCCCAAGGGAAGGAGCCCTGTGGCCTCCCAGGCAGCAGTGGGTGTGAACTCCAGCGGTCACCTTCAAATGGGCTCCCTACGGGATTCCTGGCTCAGTGAGCAGGGACTCCCAGATTGCTGACGCAAGGTCCATGTGGGCCCGTCTGGGAAGGCAAATGGCTCCTGTTCTAGGCTGTGGTAGAGATAGAGTCCCAGAGCCTCTGAGCCAGGGGCAAAGTCTGTCTCAGAACCAGTCCTCCTCCTGCCTTGGAACATGCAGGATGCTCCATTCCTTCTCCTGTCCCCCACCGGGACAGGAGTTTCCTGGGCCTTCCTCAGCCTCCCCTTTAGGAAAATCAACCTGGCCCCTGGTCCACGCTGTAAGGGTAGGTTTGCTCTGGAAGCTGGCAGAGTTTGTGGGTGCGTGTGGTGCTCATGCCCTTTGCTGAAACAGTGCCTTAACCCACAAAAGATTTGAGGGGGGAGGCTGGAAAAGGTGCCCACAAAAGCAGAAGAGGAAGTGGAGGGCTCACACAGCCTAGTAACCCCCAGAGCCAGCTTGGGAGGCTCAGGAAACCCCGTGCCAAGTTCTGCTGGTGGCTGTGTTCTTCTATCCGAGCACAGGGGGAACTGACCAAGGACACAAGCTCTGACCCAGAGGCAGCGGGATGACTGCAGACAGGAAACGCGAGAAGTGGAGGGCTCACACAGCCTAGTAACCCCCAGAGCCAGCTTGGGAGGCTCAGGAAACCCCGTGCCAAGTTCTGCTGGTGGCTGTGTTCTTCTATCCGAGCACAGGGGGAACTGACCAAGGACACAAGCTCTGACCCAGAGGCAGCGGGATGACTGCAGACAGGAAACGCGGTGCTTCTGGAAACAACACACCGGGTGAACGTGTGAAGCCGGTCATGAGGCCACTGCCTGCCACCTCTGCTGATTCCACCTGCCCTTGTGCAGGACGGTGTCTCAGGGTCAGGGCAACGCTCAAGGGAAGGTCTCGGGCAGCACTGAGAGGGCCAGAGGGCTTTGCCTCATTCTGGTGAATGTCACTCTCCACACCCAGCAGAGATGTCACCTATCCAAGGGACAAAAACAGGGCTGAAAGTAACCCAAGCAAGCAAGCAAGCAAACCACAGCCCTTTGCCAGAGACGAAACACATGTAGGCCAACTCTGCAGCATTTTTACCTCCAAAGGAGGGGTTGGGGTGGTGCAAATAGTTACTTGGGTTTTAATTACTTATTCATTTTATTTGTTTTAATTATTTTAAGTTATTTTAACTATTTTGTTTAAATTTTATTTTATTTAAATATTTTAAATAAAATTTTAAATATTTAAAAATATTTAACTGCTTTAAATATTTAAATTTTAAATGTTATTTAATTATTAATTTATTAATGGTATAGAGATTTTCAAAATAGTTCTCTAGCAATCATTAACTAGTTTAAATCAGGTCTAGCTCCGGGGCCAATCTGTAATTAGCTCCTTTCCAGGGCTTCAAGGTGTCCATTTCTCAGTTTTTCGCAAGTCACTGGTCTGCATCTCTTTTGATGCTGCTGAGGAAGCCATGCCTCAAACTAAAGTTTCTACAGATTACAAGGGAAAGAAAGTTGAAAGTTAACAGTCCCCAACTCTGCGGCATTTAGTTTTTCCATCAAGAAAAAGTCCTGACTCACTATCAAACACAGGCACCGCAAGCAGGATGCTGACAGGGTGCCAGCCCCCCGCGCGCAACTGGCCCACGGAATGGTCACCTGCGCCTGGGTGCAATCAAGGACGGACGCGCTGCCGGCTCTTCTCAAGAGTTACCACGAATTCCTCACACAGGAGCATCGCCCAGACCCCGGCCCTCAGCCCTGGGTCCACCGCTCACAAGGCCCCTACCCTGGCTCTAGCAATAACCCCAGTTTGGGAGGAATAAAGCCGGGTTTCACAGCCACACTGACCTTGGAGCCGAAGCCTCCTACGTCCCGCCGCTCGCAAACAGCCAGGGACTGTGAGGTGGGGGCGGGGCCGGCCTTGAAAGGGCTCCTGAGAGGGGCGGGGCGGGGCCCGCCTCGGCCAATCCCGATCAGGTCTAAAGACGCACTTGCTCCCCAGCCTTGCCCTTGTAGCGTCGGGCTATGATTCTTCCGCCGGTGGCAGGGGTGGTCTCTGTCCTCTTTCTAGCTCCTATCTTTTCTCTGAAATGTTTCCCTGCTCCAAGTCCAGTCCTGTCTCTCCCAGGGCTCTGCGAGGGCTTCCTGGGCCCGCAGCCCGCTAACTGACTGCCCAGACCTGCAGGCTCCTGCGTTGGGAGTGGGAGGATCGCGGGAAAACGGCTGCGCCTATTTGGGAATTTGTTCCTATCTTCTCTCAGGAGTCCATCCCTGGGTCCCTTCTCTCCGGGACCCTCCAATTCTTCCGCCGGTGGCAGGGGTGGTCTCTGTCCTCTTTCTAGCTCCTATCTTTTCTCTGAAATGTTTCCCTGCTCCAAGTCCAGTCCTGTCTCTCCCAGGGCTCTGCGAGGGCTTCCTGGGCCCGCAGCCCGCTAACTGACTGCCCAGACCTGCAGGCTCCTGCGTTGGGAGTGGGAGGATCGCGGGAAAACGGCTGCGCCTATTTGGGAATTTGTTCCTATCTTCTCTCAGGAGTCCATCCCTGGGTCCCTTCTCTCCGGGACCCTCCACTTTCCCCTCCAAGCTGAGAAAGACATCTAAAGCTCCCTCAGTTTCTAATCACATTCTGAACCAGAAACCAGGGCATCTCCTTCCAACTAGTTATCTGGAGGCTGGGTTCAGGGGCAATCACCCTTCTCTTCTAGGTCGTCTGAAGTAGATTGCTAGACCATACACTCTGTATCCACGACAGCTTAATTTACTACCAGAAGGTCCTGCAGGCCATCAACCTGCTTAAAAATAGCCCTCCTTGGAACATCCACTGCAAACCGGAAAGGTTGACTGTAAATAGCATTGACCCACCAGGACTTTGGAGCATAGCCTGCATTTCAGAGGGAGCTGCCCAGGCCTCTGGTGACGGTCACGTATCCAGCTTCTATGTCCAGGTGCACATCACCAGCTGATTCCTTTCCCTTCCTTCTCAGGACTCAACCCATGCGAGGAGAGGATGATGGAGCAGGGCATGGAGCCCAGGAATAACCTCCCACCTAGAGTGGTTCTCTTTCAGAGCCTCCACCTCTTTTGAATATGACCCAAAGCAAGAACAAATATTTCACCTTTGCATGGGGTACTGACTGGGAGAGTGCCTCGGAGGGCCTTCTGGGGCTGGAAGGGTTCTTGATTTAGGGGTGGTTGTATGAGTGTACACACGTGTAAAAATTCCTCAAGCTGTACACTTAAGATTCAAGCACTTTACTGTGTATTGGTTTCAGTTAACATATATGCTATCATTACAACCTAGCGTACAAGTGATACTTACCCTTTTTGCATGTGATATGATATACTCAGATATTTTCTAGATTCTCCTACATTATCTCATTGAACATTTGCAGATTGGGACCCACCAAACTAACTGCATGATCCTGTAAAGAGTTAGAGCTCCCAGTTTGCACACTTTGTCCTAACAGACCATAGTTCCTCCTGCTCCCCTGGCAGAACAGGTAGCAAGTTAGAGGTCTGTGGGGCTGACCAAAGTGTTTCATGGCAATTCAGGCACCAGGTGAAATAAATCCAGTGAGCCTGAAATAGCCCAATCCCAGACGCAGAGAATGGTGAGGCTTTTGAAGAGCATGGAGATATAGAATTTAAAAGATGGTGGTTATTATGAGAAACAGCTCTTTTTTTTCCCAGTTATTATTAACTGGACATTATTAGTAGACATTTAGCCTCCACCTACCCACCCTGTGGGCTTCCAAGGTGGCTCAGAAGTACAGAAAACACCAACGTATCCAGCTTCTATGTCCAGGTGCACATCACCAGCTGATTCCTTTCCCTTCCTTCTCAGGACTCAACCCATGCGAGGAGAGGATGATGGAGCAGGGCATGGAGCCCAGGAATAACCTCCCACCTAGAGTGGTTCTCTTTCAGAGCCTCCACCTCTTTTGAATATGACCCAAAGCAAGAACAAATATTTCACCTTTGCATGGGGTACTGACTGGGAGAGTGCCTCGGAGGGCCTTCTGGGGCTGGAAGGGTTCTTGATTTAGGGGTGGTTGTATGAGTGTACACACGTGTAAAAATTCCTCAAGCTGTACACTTAAGATTCAAGCACTTTACTGTGTATTGGTTTCAGTTAAAATATATGCTATCATTACAACCTAGCGTACAAGTGATACTTACCCTTTTTGCATGTGATATGATATACTCAGATATTTTCTAGATTCTCCTACATTATCTCATTGAACATTTGCAGATTGGGACCCACCAAACTAACTGCATGATCCTGTAAAGAGTTAGAGCTCCCAGTTTGCACACTTTGTCCTAACAGACCATAGTTCCTCCTGCTCCCCTGGCAGAACAGGTAGCAAGTTAGAGGTCTGTGGGGCTGACCAAAGTGTTTCATGGCAATTCAGGCACCAGGTGAAATAAATCCAGTGAGCCTGAAATAGCCCAGATCCCAGACGCAGAGAATGGTGAGGCTTTTGAAGAGCATGGAGATATAGAATTTAAAAGATGGTGGTTATTATGAGAAACAGCTCTTTTTTTTCCCAGTTATTATTAACTGGACATTATTAGTAGACATTTAGCCTCCACCTACCCACCCTGTGGGCTTCCAAGGTGGCTCAGAAGTACAGAAAACACCTGTAATACAGAAGACACAGGAGACTTGGGTTCAATCCCTATGTTGGGAAGATCCCCTTAAAGAGGGTGTGGCAACCCACTCCAGTATTCTTGCCTGGAGAATCCCATGGACAGAGGAGCCTGATGGGCTGCAATCCACGGGGTCACAAAGAGTCGGACACAACTGAAGCAGCTTAGCATGCATGCATGTACCCACCCCATGCCTAATTTTACATTAGTAAGGTCAGAAGAGAAGTTGGGCTATTTTTGAGAAAAAATGTGTGGGACCCTTTTTTTTTGAGGGCCTAGTTATCCTTATACTTACGATAAAGGTGGGTTGATGAAGTGACCACTTCCATAGATGACTCAACAGAAATCCCAGATCTGTGAATTCTTCAAATTATGATCTCTGTCATGGCCACATACTCTCTTCCCATCTTCACCAATTCCATTCAAAGTTCAGGGGCTCTTTCCCTACCAAGTGGCCAGGTGTTCCACATCGCTAGCTCATGTCACAGAGATGGGAACAGAAGTGAAGTGTGTAAGTGCCCTATCACTTGCTGTAATGGAAATCTCCTGCTGTGGGTTTATTCTCTTTTCTGTTCCTGAATCTGGCTAGAGCCTGGATGTATTAATAACAGGACCTAGATTTAACCAGCAGGCAAGGTCAATACCATGAGGAATGGCCAAGTAACAAAATGAAAGGAACCTGGGTTCTCAAATCCCTACCAGGCTGATTGCTCATTTCAGAAGCGGAAAAGGAAGCCAGTGAGACAGAAGGGACCCACATTCTCCCTTTTCTGTTTTCTCTTGGACTCAACAGCAGCAGCACGTTCCCTTCAGCTCTAAACATTAGCTTCATCTACTGGACAAAAGCGAAGTATTTTCATGTATATTATTCCATGGAGCCACTGCAGTAGTTCTAGGGGCAGATATGAGGCTTTCATTTTAGATGAAGAACACAGCCTCAGACCTCCACCTCTAACCTCAGCAGCTCTTCTCTCCACAGCCTGTTCATGAGCTGCCACTGGGTGAATAGAGCTGATTGGAGAGTAATGAGTTCTGTGTGCCTGGAGGTAATCAAAGCTGGGCTGGGGATGGCATGGGAAAGCTGTAAACCCTGGAAAGACAGTGGGGCTAGAAGACCTTTAATGTCATCTTTGCGTGCATACTCAGTTGTGTCCGACTCTTTGAGACCTCATGGACTTTGGCCTATTGTCCAAGCTTTAGCCCAAGCTCCTCTGTCCATGGAATTTTTCAAGCAAGAATCCTGGAGTCAGTTGCCATTTCCCCCTCCAGGGGATCTTCCCAACACAGGGATCGAACCTGTGTCTCTTGAGTCTCCTGCATAGGCAGGCAGATTCTTCACCATTAGTGCCACCTAGGAAGCCCGAGCTCCTTCAACTTTTCTGATATTTTAGTACCTGAAACATGGTTTTTTTAAACCTTTTCCTCCCTGAACTTTAGAAGTAAAAGAATATCTGAAGGAGCCCACAGCTATGAAGAAGACAATATAGAAAAATGCTGAAACAATCAAATGAAGAGACTAAGGAGATTTTGGAGAATTTGAGAAAGGCAAAGTTTAATTTGTGTACAGGCATAACCCACACCTTGCCTGGCAAGTGTTAGGCCACAGCACAAACCCCTCTGTCGGAGTCACAGATGTCAGCAGACGTGCAGAGCAACTGGACACGAATAATACAGTCCTCCAAGTAATACATAGGTTTGCCCATCACACGCACAAATGACAAACAAATACACTTAAATCCTCTGCACAAGAGAGATGAGGATGGTAATCAAATTACCTCACATTTGGACAGCACTTTACAGTCGGAGCCACTTTGTCCTCATGACAGTCCTGTGAGGTAGGCAGCACAGGCATCACTATTAACTCCATTTCACAGATGAGGAAACTGAGGACCAGAGAGGTTTCGGCACTGGCCTAAGGTTTCCCAGCTTTAGCTGGGTAGATCTGAGACTAGGGCTACGATGCCTAGTCCAGCGCTCTTTCACAACTGCCTTTCCAGAGAAAAATTAATGGTGGTGTAATAAGACAGTGGTTCAGCATCATTTAGTAGAACTATTATTTTTCTTGAGCAAATGCAATCAAGTACAATCAAATCAACCCTGATGTTAACATCATGTGGTATATGGTAGCCAAGATGAATAATTTTCTGATCTTAAATGTATTTATACCTACAACAAGATGGTTGTTTTCTACGGGTTAGTTACTAACAGATACCAAGAAAAGACACTTTGATTAGATTTCATTGATTCAAGTCTTATTACCAGGATTCACATAGTGGTGTCAGTAATCAAGTCATTATTTAAAGCTACAATCTGTTGTCTTTCTGAAGTGAAAATGAATCTTATTCATTTATTCCTTCTGGCTGTGGACATTAGCATAGCTCTATTGTTTAGCCATAAATATTATCTTTTATACCATTTCAATAGCAGAAGAAAAAAAAAACTTCACAGGCTGGTTTTTAAAAAATCTCATGGTTTAAAATAAGGGAAAGTTTGTTTCCCACCCCCACCCCCCACTTCCAGGGGGAATAAGATCAACCTTTGAAAAGAAAAGCTAAATGAAATCCTTTATTTTAAAATAAAACTTAATTCTATTGGGAACAACCCCCCTATTGCATTACTCGTTTTAGTTAAGAATTTGAAAACGGTCCAATCATTGCTGACCCAAGGTCCTGTCTGTTACAATACTATGAGAAAAAGAGAGGTGTGGGTCCGTTATCACATACACTCCAAACTGGAACGTCATGGATTTTTCTCTGCCAAGTTACTCAACGTCTGCACTGAAGCTTAACAAACAGTAGTAGGGACTTGGTGTGAGAGTCAGCTGAAATTACTGCAACAGTAGATTTGAATTTCCCTCTTTAAATTCCTTCAGAGAAACACTAAGGAAAATTGACAACATTCTACTTCATGCCTGAATCAGTCTCTTATTAAGTCCCTTAAATAAGAGACTTATCCTTGTAGCAAAACTGGATATCTGAGTTAATCACCAAAGGCATCCCCTAAAATCCCCAACGAAGATAATTTCATTGACTGTAAAAAATGTGAGTAGTCATCTGAAAGCATGAAATTGGATTTTACTTCTGACTTTCTAGGTTAATTTTGCAAGAATACAAGTGTTCCCTATTCGGCTGTTAGAGGCTGACCTCCCATCTACTCATAGAAATGGGTCTCGTGTAATGGAATACAACCAGACCCAGCCAGGAGCGCTCATTCAAACCGTCACACAGAGCTTGCAAGGCAGAAGAGGATGGGTGCTTGAAAGAATCAAAAGGAAACCACAAATTGCTCTTGGGGGCTTTTAAATGTGACCAAATTGAGCTTTTTAAAAATGGGCTTTCCTCTCCCAGCTGGCCCAGAAACGGTGCAGGTCATCAAAAGCAGCTCCCTTGGAGGTGGAAAGGCTTCAGACTCTAGGAAGCAGGAGAGGTGTGTAACTAGCGAAAAAAAAAAAAATACTTAAAGGTCAGCAGAGACGACGGACAGTGCCCACATTTGACCGCCAGGGGGCGCTCTTCCAACATTCTGCAGGAAATAGGCCTGCCGGCTTTGTCACTCACTAGCTGAGGAAAACCTGTATGCCAAAAGGGAAGGAGCACTTGGAAATTCCTCTAGTTTCTATTTTTCTCTAATAAGAACCGCTGCAGTGCCTCTGGAACCACTGGGTCAGAGAATTAAGGGTCCAAACTTCTAGGGACAGTGCCCATAGAACCACACTCTCCCTTCTGGAAGACTCTAAGGCCAGAGTCTGATATATCAACATTTCCACGTGTTATTCTGCCTGAAACTGCTATCAGTGTGGTCTTTCCACTAATCTGTACTGGTTTAAGTTCACTTTCAAAACTGTTTTTGCACCAAGAAAGTTAACCTTTACTTTCTTATTCTTTTGCAAGACTTTGAGGTGCTTGGTGCAACTGACATATATTAGTTCAAACTTTGTTTCTGAACACTGAGAAATAAATGATAAGTTATACATTGTTAGGATCCAAAGAACTCATGCTTCTTATCATGCACCATGATGCATCAACTTTTTATTTGAAATTAAAGAGAAAAAACAAGCAACTTTAAAAAAAAAAAAGAAAGAAAAATTATGCATCCATAAGTCACCCTCCTTGAGTTAGTGCTAGCTATCCTGTTAGCTAATATGAGCTATTGAAAATATTTTTGGAATGGTCTTCAAATATTATAAATATTTTCTTTTACTTACTTGATATTTCACTATATAGTTATGTACAGAGATGGCCCTTACACATGCAGGAAAAATATACATTCTCACCTCTGTAGGACATTATCAATTCCACTGGGTCTTATGAGCCAGCAAGTTGAATTTATTAGTCAGCTGTCAGCTCTAACAACATAATTAAAGTGCAAAGAGAGAAAGCAGCCAAACAGATCTATATTTTTCAATGTCAGCATTAATATGCTTCATGCCTCTAAGAAATAATGCCAGATGCAATAGGCTCAGGTAACAATAACTATATCTTTTCTCTTCTTTGAAAGCAGAGGTCTCCCTGAGAAGAGAAGAGGGAGGTAAACATGAGAACACGAGCTAGCCCTATTTCTTTAACAACCAACAATCCTGGGGAAATCACAGGAGGACGAACCCCTGCATGTGGTTTTCTAACACAAGAGCTCCTGAGTGCTTGGGCCCATTTCCCGTATACTTAACAATATTTTGTCTCAGAGATGTCTCAAAATTTAAAAACAAAGATGACTGGAGAAGAACCGTCTACTAATAGCACATGGAAGGGTGGGTTTTAAAAAGAAAATCCCACTAAATCAGGGGTCCCAGCCTCCAAGGTCTAATGCCTGACGATCTTTGGTGGGGCTGGTGTAATAACAATAGAAATAGAGTGCACAATGAATGTAATGCACGTAATCACTCTGAAACCAACTCCCCTCCGCCCGCCCCAGTCTGTGGAAAAATTGTCTTCCATGAAACCAGCTCCTGGTGCCGAAAAGGTCGGGGCCCACTGCACTAGACAACTTAAAAAAAATACAAGTAATGTTCACAGTGAGCTTAAACATGGTCTGTGTAAATCAGAACAGATTCCCACATAACCAAGGGGGTGGGGGGGATGAAAAGAAGCACAGAAAGGCGCAGAGATGGTTTTTAAGTGTATCTTTCCACTTAGCACTGAAACCCACTCCTCCCCACAGTGGCCTTCTGTTGTATTCCACAGTTCTGTTCGCGAGGCGCATGGGCATCTTTTCGCAAAGCCTGCACCCGCCTCTCCAATGGCACCGACTTCCTGAGCTGCACAGCCTCAGGAAGAAGTCCCCCACGTGGCTGGACTCTTTGGGGGCACAGCGATTGAGTTTGAAATTATGGAGATGTTACATACAAACCCATTTGACTTTCGACACGTCTTGCCTGTCCTGTTGCCTAAAGACTGAAAGCAGTTTCAGAACATGCCATTCCTCCAGTATAAATATTTACGATGCACTGGGAACCATGCACATGCTGAGAAGGAGATTGCTTATGTGTCGGCCCATCCCTACAGAGACAGCCGGCTCTCCTGGGAGCCTGTAACAAAGGAAATGTAAGAAAAGCAGTTAAACCTAGAAAACTGGGAGGTGCCCCAGGCCAGGTAAGTGCCAGTGAAACGTCACACGCCTTTTCCGTGGACCTTTGTCCCTGAGTTCTTAACAGAACCCGGAGCCGAATTTGAAATTCCCCTTGTTACCTGCTCCATTCAAATGGCTACCAGCACCTCCCAGTTTGTACTCCCTCATGCAAATGCACGCTCAGCTTTACCAAACACCACTCTCTTCAGCTTCCCACCCAAGTCTGAAGCATCTGTCCTTGATCCCAACCGGCTGGGCTTCCCTGGCTGGAGACAGAATTGTGGTTTGGCTCCGTCGTCTTTGGGGAACAGAGGAGACGGGCTTGGCCTCCATCCCCCTGCCCTCTCAGCACTGCGGGAGGCATGGCATGCACAGTTCTGTCCGCTCTGCTTTCCATGAAAACTCCACGGATGCGGGGCAAGGGCGGATCGTCAAGCAGGGAGCCGAGGTTCAATTTTTAGTGACAGCTCATACAGCGTATCTTCATCTATGATGAGGGCTTTGTCAAGCAAGTACTGAGTGACCTGGAGAAGAAAGGGATATCCCCGCTTTGAGTTCCTTCACAACACCAGATGTACATTTTCTGAAGGGAGCCTTACACAATTCAACATTTTCTCCCAAGCACTGAAATACTTTATGTAACAAAAAACCATTAGGAATATACTCTGACTGTATATATATAAAAAAATCTCTGTTCTCCTCTTTACTCCCTACCCTAGGCACTGCCCTCAGGAAGCACAGCTGTTATCAGTTGGCTTGTATTCTCCCAGATATTTTTCAGTATCTTTCCAGACATTACCAGGTACTTACAGAAATCATTTTTCCTCTAATATGTGGTATAACAAGGGTATATTTTATTCTGCTTTCATCAGGCTAGAGGTTGTGGAGGGCTTATGTCATACAAAAAGCTCTCACTGCTGTGCTGTATTACAAGTGTGACATATCAGAGTTTATTTAATGATCTCATATTGATGAGTTGCCATCAATATTTCACTATGACACAAAGTTACAGTGAAGTCCTTGTTAGCATACTCCCTAGTCCTCACACGTGAATGGTTTCACCAGAAATGAAATGAAAGGACATGGAAATGAATAGGTTAGAACAGGGGTTAGCTCCATAAAAATATCTCTTTATTTTTACTGAGATATAGCAGATGTAAGTAAAATTAAATACTTTGATTAGTTTTGACAAAAGTAAATACCATGTAACTTATGTATCTGGAGAAGGAAATAGCAACCCACTCCAGTATTTTCCCTTGGGAAATCCCATGGATGGAAGAGCCTGGAGGGCTATAGTCCACGAGGTTGCAAAGAGTTGGACACGACTTAGTGAATAAACAATAACAATCAAGCTACATATGTAGCATGCTAGAGAATAATTTCATCATCCCAGAAAGTTCCCTCGTGCAGCTTCCCCATCAACCTACTGCCAGAAACGATTGCTGCTCTGATTTCTACTGCCATGTGTTAGTTCTGTCTGCTCTAGAACTTTATGTAAGTGGGATCACACAGTAGGTCCTCCTGAGTCTGGTTTCTTCTACTCTGCGTAATGTGCTGAGATTCATCTACATTGTGGTGTGTCTCATTGGTTGCCATCTTCTGCTACTGAGTAGTGGGTCCACTGTATGGATACACCACAATTTGTTTATCCATTCATCTATTTATGGACATCTGGGCTGTTTCCAATTTTTGGCTATTATTAAGAAATGCTATAAACATTTTATGTGAGACTTTTTGTGAGCGTGTTTTCACTTCCCCCTTGGATAAATACCTGGGTCATAAGGTATTTAAGTTAAATATGCATATTTAACCTTTTCAGAAACCTCCAAAGGACACACTTTTCCAAAGAGGTTGTACCATGTTACTCTCACCAGCAATGGATGAGAATTCTGGTTACTTGGTATATCAATTTTTAATTAAAAAAATATAAAATAAACTCCAAAACTGTTGTGCCTATAGTACATGAGAGTATCTGTTATCCGATATCCTAATGTTTGCTGTTAACAATATTTTAAAAATTTGTCTGATAGCTGATAATGATGCTTTGTAATTTGTATTTTTCTTATTAATGAAGTTGAGCATTCTCCAAATATGTATTGGGCCTTTTTGTTTCTTCTTCTGTGAATCACCTGTTTATAGCTTTGTCAATATTGTGTCGTTTATGATTTTTCTTATACATTTATAGGAATACTTTTTTTAATTTATAGGAATAATTTTATTCTGTATCTTTGTTTTTTATGTTACAAACATTTTCTCCTTGTCTGCTGCTGGTACTCTGACTTTTTAGACAATTGCCCTTTGTCAAACAGAAGTTTTAGATTTTGATTCAGCGAACTTTATCAATCTCATCTTCTATAGCTTTTGTATTCTGTGTTTAAGAAGGGCTTTCAAATCCAAAGATCATGAATATTTTGTCCTATATCATTTCATTAAAATAATGTAATGTTTCTTTTTATAATAAGGTAGTGAATTCATCTGGAATTTATTTTCTCAATAGTATAAGATGGAGAACCAAAATCCCTATTTCATTTACACAATGGTCAGTTTTTTTCTGTCACTTTCTTTAAATGTCTCCTTTATTTCATATTAAATTTTCATACAGACAAAATCTGCATCTGGACTTTACCCTACTCCACTGAGTTTGTATTCCTCTGCCAAGATAGTCCTCTTCTATTCACTGCAGTCTGTATCTAGTAGGGAAGGCTCTCCCTTACTCTTCTTATTTTTCAAAAAGTTCTTATCATTTTTTTTTGCCTATCAAAACTTTGAGTTTCATAATAAGTATGTCAAGTTCCATGAAATAATAGGAATGATGAACTGTGTGTTAAATGGGAATCTTCTATTTTACCATTTCAATTTTTCTGTAAAGCTAAAATGATTCTAAAAAATAACATTGATTACAAAATGAAAAAAAGGAAAGGAAGAAACGGAAGAAAGAAAAAGGTAATAAACATCAGTAACTGTTGGGATGGAGAGAAGAAGGGGATAAAGACATGAGATGAATCTTGAAAGATGAATAGGGACCACATAATGCAAGATTTCTAGGATATATCAAAAATTTTTTCTTTCCTTAGCCTAAGAGCAAAGATAAGCCAATAAAATATTTTATGCAAGGGGAAAATAACTCTCACTGTGTGTTTCAGAGAGTCCTATTTGGCTGTAAATTTGCAGAATGGATTTGCATTCAGTACACCAGGTACCAGATATTGGTAGCTTGGACCACAGAGGGTGGTGGTGGTGGTGGACAGCTTCACAAGAAATACTGGATATAAAATAAATAGAATTGGATAGTGAACTGGCATTCTTTTTGCTTTCCCTCTTGTTTTTCTTAGTCAGAGTCACCAAAGGTTTGTCTGTCTTTTTGGTTTTTTCTTTGTTAGCTTTTGGTATTACTGGTCTATTCTACTGCTGTTTCCAATTAACTAACTTCCACTTTTTTCTTCTTTACGTTCCCTGACAAGCATACAAGATTACCTTTGGCTGATGATCGATTCGATAGGAAGTCTGCTGGAACTGGCGTATCTCTCTGATGATGTGTGATATCTGATGGAGGAACAACGGAAGCAAAGGTTAAGCGCTGCCCTGGGCTGCAGCAGTGTGCTTGGAGCCCGTCCCAGGGTAGTCACTCCCTTACCCCGTCCAATGAGGTATCTGGAGCCCTGCTCCATCACGACCTAGCCCGAGGGCTTTTTTGCCTTCAGTGAGCCACAGGAAACCCGAACAGCAAGAAGATACTGAATTCCCAATCAGGGAAACAGCTGGCATGGGGCATCCTCAGGTGGCAAGCATGGGGTGCTAGTGTCCACGGGCTCCTCGCTTCTACGTGCTCAGAACCCAGCTGTCCAACAAGAAGCCTACAGCATCTGTCTGTCACTGCTCAGTCTCAGAAAGTCATCTCTGGGGCTTTGTTCCCCACCCTCTTTGTCTAGACTGCCAGCTGAAAGAGGACTGCAAAAATCTCCTGAATCAGCCAACATCGGGTATCAGACCCAGTGTCGGCTAAAAAGGTCAAGGTGAAAAAGCCAATGGTCACTCTTCCGTGACATCGCCTCTTCTCTATAAGCCACTGAGGTCACCGAGACAGGCTGCTTACATGAAAGTCGAACCCACCATTCTCATCTTGGAGAAATTGACGAGGCCTTCCTCAGTAAAGTTTGGTGTTCCTTCTTCAATAAACGCCAGGTCTGTCAGGTACATCCCCAGATAAGGAACAGCAGGGGGGTTACAACTGAAAGACCAAGAGGCACTGTTCAGAAGCTCATTCTCGAAGGTGTCCACCCACCTCCCCCGTTTCAACAGGAAGCAGCTGTGCTGCTCCCCTCCTGAAGAAAGAAAGTCTGTTAATTCCACGTTCAGAAACATGCTTATGATATGCAGAGGTTTAATTATGTCTTACAATAGAGCATGATACAAAATTACAGCTCATGCTTTACTATATGTTTGAGACAATGGTACTTCAAACAACAGGATGTCCTATAGACAAATACAAAACATTTGCTAATGGGACTTGCTTGTAGCATTTGCCTGCAGTGCTTGTCAAACGGCCACACCCTTAGAGATGTAAAAGCCTGTAGGAAAACCCCATGCCCTCACCTCATTAAAGTGCAGACATTCAACCTTGAAGAAGTGGGTGGAAAAATCAATGTGATTAGAACTTGTAAAACTTGTTTTCTGTTTTAGTTAGTATTTAAATGTTTTAGAAGTAGAGACTTAATATCACACCCGCACACTAAAGTGAGACCTTCTTTGTTTGGAAGGTGTATTCTCAGAGTCTAGAGGTTGAGAATATGGCCTTTTAATCCAGGGGGAACTGAGTTTGAGTCCCCACTTGCCTACTTCCTAAGTGGTGGTGGGCAAACTCTCTGAACTGCAGTTTCCTTGTCTGTAAAATGGAGACAATGAAACTTTTATCTCTAGTTTTCCATGAGGCTTAAATAAAACATATCAAGCACTTAGAATAGAGTCTATCATTTATTCAGTCTTCAGTAAATAGTTTTTATACTACTGTTGATGTTACTTTAAGTCTTTCTTTCAGTCATGGCATCACAGGACAAAATTTTCCAGAGTAAATGAAGTCCGTGTGGCAGGTCATAAGAAAATAAATTGCAGGAGGATATACTCTGTTCTCCCTCCCTCTCTGTGTGTGTCTGAAGAACAAGAAAATGATCCACCAATAAAAAGCCAAAAATAAAAAACAAAAGCAATAGGCACTGGAATATTCAAATAAAGAATTACAGGAAATCACTGTATTTAGATTAGGAAATACCAAATAAACTTTTTATAGTAAAATATAGTAAGATTTACTATGGTGACATTTTCTTATTTGGAATGCTCAGCATACCATGAATATATCCATAAGACACTATATGTGTGGTATTCCAAATGAAAAGGAAAATCAGAAAAACACCTGATGATGGAGGTTGTGTCCCATTTGATTTCTTTCAAAGCAAAGTATGAGGTAGGCCATTATTTGTATACTATAAAAATTATATAAATATACTTCTGAATTATGAATAATTTAACAAAGCAGACATACTTTTTAAGGGTTTCTCTGAGGTTCTTAAATCTTCCTTCAGACGAAACAGTCTTCTGAAGCTTGTCCATTAGGGCTTTTGTCTAGAAGGAAACAAATAACTTAGTATGTCATGAAAATATCCCTGTGGTTTGATAAGGTGGTGAGTCACTGAAAGTTGCTCAGTTCTCTTCTACAGTGGCAGGTACAGTGATGTGATATGATTTTCAAAGTATGGAGATGTACTTAAATTTCATTTGTTAAAAAAGAACATGTGACAATACTAACTCATTTTTTTTAATACATTTAAAAGAGAGAAAATGTATAGAAAAGAAAAATTGTAATGCAAGGAAACATAGGAACTTAGAGACCTGAAAAGAACATACCAAATAGGGAATCTTAAAGAGAGGTCCTGTGTCAGGGGGTTTTCATGATGAATCTTTCTGATTGTTAATTTCCAAGTCATCCAAGCACATATAATATTGCTTGGCTGCGGACTGGTCAATACCCTCTAGTCTAAATCCTTTGTGTTCATCTTCATCAATTTATTAGAAAAGAATATTTAATATTTACCAAGAAATAAAGTTGCTGATGACCTTGGTCTAGAGTTTCTTTTAGAGAAATGGAGAATGGTAGGGTAACCCTTGGAGATAAAGACTCACTCCCGGTATTACCCATATCCGGGCAGCTTGGCTGGGAGAAGCATCTGGAATGAAGCTGAGGGTGAGGCTCCTCAGACAACTGTCTCAGTCTAGAGAGGAGCTTCAAGGCACCACGAGAGCTTCCAGTGTGACTCCAAGGGCCACCTTCCCATCCTGGTTCCTGAGGGCTCTGGGAAAAGACAGCCAGCATGGCTTGAACAGGGGTGGAGGGCTGCAGGGGTTGGGCAGGCCTCCCGCCTGGTCCCTGGCTGACCTTCCCTCCAAGAGGCTGCAGAAATAACTGTCTACAGTCACAAACCAAATTTGGTGGGCCTCAGAGAACATATTCTACCAGGCCTTTTGGATGTCTCCCAGACTAGACTCAGTTCTGCAGAAAACACAGCTACACAGCTGGTGATATTAACAAAAGTGTCCAGAGCAGGGCATTTCTGCACCCAAGCCCTGCCTATGACAGGTCTGAAGCACTGGGTCCTTGAGGATAGCCCATTATTCACAAGAAAGCTGCTTTGAGTGATCTATATATGTGACTGAAATGGTAAATTCTATTTAATGTCTCTACAGGTAATACATTCAAATTTTTAAAAATAATTTCAACATTGGCCTTATCATCTCTATTCCATAGTCAGTTCAGTTATTGCTAACCTTGCATCCTGCCAAAGACATGAAGATTGCTTCGGTTAACCACAGTGAAGGCCTAAAGAAGATTTAACAAGGTGCCAACTTCAGAGGGAGAAAGAAACAGAATAGGCAGGGCAGTGACCTGCTGGCCCTGATGAAGTGCGGCATGAACGACAAGAGAACAGGCTCTGTGCATCCAGAGGCCAGTGGCCGAGGCAACCGCTGGCTTCAGGTCAGGTCAGCTCAGTCATGTCCGACTCCTTGTGACCCCATGAATTGCAGCACACCAGGCCTCCCTGTCCATCACCAACTCCCAGAGTTCACCCAAACTCATGTCCATCGAGTCGGTGATGCCATCCACCCATCTCATCCTCTGTTGTCCCTTTCTCCTCCTGCCCCCCATCCCTCCCAGCATCAGAGGCTTTGCCAATGAGTCAACTTCTCGAATGAGGTGACCCAGCCATGACAAAGGCATCAGTGTCCAAGTTTTGGATTCCGATATAGCTGTTTGAAATCTATTTAAAAAATAGTATTCCAATACTCATTTATCATAAAATCTCTCAAAAACTAAGAAGAGAGGGTAGCTTCCTCAACTTTATAAAAAAACATTTACAAAAAACACAGTTAACATTGTCCTTAATGGTGAAAAACTGAAAGCTTTCACCCCACGGTCGAGAACACGAAAGAATGTTCTTTCTTACTATCATATTCAAGATAGCATTGGAAAGTCTAGCCAGAGCAAGAAGGCAAGAAAAGGGAAAAGAAGGCATATAAATTGGAAATAAACAACTGACATAACTGCCTATGTAGAAAATCTCATGGAATCTATAGAAAAGGCCCAAGGACTAATAGTGAGTTCAGCAACATTACAGATATAACAACAGAGGAAAATCAATTACATTTGTATATACTGCTGCTGCTGCTAAGTTGCTTCAGTCGTGTCTGACTCTGTGTGACCCCACAGACGGCAGCCCACTGGGAGAAAAACACCTGATGATGGAGGTTGTGTCCCATTTGATTTCTTTCAAAGCAAAGTATGAGGTAGGCCATTATTTGTATACTATAAAAATTATATAAATATACTTCTGAATTATGAATAATTTAACAAAGCAGACATACTTTTTAAGGGTTTCTCTGAGGTTCTTAAATCTTCCTTCAGACGAAACAGTCTTCTGAAGCTTGTCCATTAGGGCTTTTGTCTAGAAGGAAACAAATAACTTAGTATGTCATGAAAATATCCCTGTGGTTTGATAAGGTGGTGAGTCACTGAAAGTTGCTCAGTTCTCTTCTACAGTGGCAGGTACAGTGATGTGATATGATTTTCAAAGTATGGAGATGTACTTAAATTTCATTTGTTAAAAAAGAACATGTGACAATACTAACTCATTTTTTTTAATACATTTAAAAGAGAGAAAATGTATAGAAAATAAAAATTGTAATGCAAGGAAACATAGGAACTTAGAGACCTGAAAAGAACATACCAAATAGGGAATCTTAAAGAGAGGTCCTGTGTCAGGGGGTTTTCATGATGAATCTTTCTGATTGTTAATTTCCAAGTCATCCAAGCACATATAATATTGCTTGGCTGCGGACTGGTCAATACCCTCTAGTCTAAATCCTTTGTGTTCATCTTCATCAATTTATTAGAAAAGAATATTTAATATTTACCAAGAAATAAAGTTGCTGATGACCTTGGTCTAGAGTTTCTTTTAGAGAAATGGAGAATGGTAGGGTAACCCTTGGAGATAAAGACTCACTCCCGGTATTACCCATATCCGGGCAGCTTGGCTGGGAGAAGCATCTGGAATGAAGCTGAGGGTGAGGCTCCTCAGACAACTGTCTCAGTCTAGAGAGGAGCTTCAAGGCACCACGAGAGCTTCCAGTGTGACTCCAAGGGCCACCTTCCCATCCTGGTTCCTGAGGGCTCTGGGAAAAGACAGCCAGCATGGCTTGAACAGGGGTGGAGGGCTGCAGGGGTTGGGCAGGCCTCCCGCCTGGTCCCTGGCTGACCTTCCCTCCAAGAGGCTGCAGAAATAACTGTTCTACAGTCACAAACCAAATTTGGTGGGCCTCAGAGAACATATTCTACCAGGCCTTTTGGATGTCTCCCAGACTAGACTCAGTTCTGCAGAAAACACAGCTACACAGCTGGTGATATTAACAAAAGTGTCCAGAGCAGGGCATTTCTGCACCCAAGCCCTGCCTATGACAGGTCTGAAGCACTGGGTCCTTGAGGATAGCCCATTATTCACAAGAAAGCTGCTTTGAGTGATCTATATATGTGACTGAAATGGTAAATTCTATTTAATGTCTCTACAGGTAATACATTCAAATTTTTAAAAATAATTTCAACATTGGCCTTATCATCTCTATTCCATAGTCAGTTCAGTTATTGCTAACCTTGCATCCTGCCAAAGACATGAAGATTGCTTCGGTTAACCACAGTGAAGGCCTAAAGAAGATTTAACAAGGTGCCAACTTCAGAGGGAGAAAGAAACAGAATAGGCAGGGCAGTGACCTGCTGGCCCTGATGAAGTGCGGCATGAACGACAAGAGAACAGGCTCTGTGCATCCAGAGGCCAGTGGCCGAGGCAACCGCTGGCTTCAGGTCAGGTCAGCTCAGTCATGTCCGACTCCTTGTGACCCCATGAATTGCAGCACACCAGGCCTCCCTGTCCATCACCAACTCCCAGAGTTCACCCAAACTCATGTCCATCGAGTCGGTGATGCCATCCACCCATCTCATCCTCTGTTGTCCCTTTCTCCTCCTGCCCCCCATCCCTCCCAGCATCAGAGGCTTTGCCAATGAGTCAACTTCTCGAATGAGGTGACCCAGCCATGACAAAGGCATCAGTGTCCAAGTTTTGGATTCCGATATAGCTGTTTGAAATCTATTTAAAAAATAGTATTCCAATACTCATTTATCATAAAATCTCTCAAAAACTAAGAAGAGAGGGTAGCTTCCTCAACTTTATAAAAAAGCATTTACAAAAAACACAGTTAACATTGTCCTTAATGGTGAAAAACTGAAAGCTTTCACCCCACGGTCGAGAACACGAAAGAATGTTCTTTCTTACTATCATATTCAAGATAGCATTGGAAAGTCTAGCCAGAGCAAGAAGGCAAGAAAAGGGAAAAGAAGGCATATAAATTGGAAATAAACAACTGACATAACTGCCTATGTAGAAAATCTCACGGAATCTATAGAAAAGGCCCAAGGACTAATAGTGAGTTCAGCAACATTACAGATATAACAACAGAGGAAAATCAATTACATTTGTATATACTGCTGCTGCTGCTAAGTTGCTTCAGTCGTGTCTGACTCTGTGTGACCCCACAGACGGCAGCCCACTGGGCTCCGCCATCCCTGGGATTCTCCAGGCAAGAACACTGGAGTGGGTGGCCATTTCCTTCTCCAATGCATGAAAGTGAAAGGTGAAAGTGAAGTCGGTCAGTCGTGTCTGACTCAGCGACCCCATGGACTGCAGCCTACCAGGCTCCTCTGTCCATGGGAGTTTCCAGGCAAGAGTACTGGAGTGGGATGCCATTGCCTTCTCCATTGTATATACTAACAATGAATAAATGGAAACCCGAGTTAAAACCACAATTACATTTAAAATATCTCCAATGAAAATGAAATATTTAGGCATACAACTAATGAAACATATACACGACTTATATGTTGAAGATTTCAAAATGTTGATTTAAGAATTCAAAGAAAATCTAAAGAGTAGTGAGAAATACTGTGTTTATGGACTGGAAGAGTCAATATAGTAAAGATGTCAATTCTCCTCAAATTGACTGATTTAATGGAAGGAATGATGCTGAAGCTAAAACTCCAATAGTTTGGCCACCTCATGCGAAGAGTTGACTCATTGGAAAAGACCCTGATGCTGGGAGGGATTGGGGGCAGGAGGAGAAGGGAACGACAGAGGATGAAATGGGTGGATGGCATCACCAACTGGATAGACATGAGTTTGGGTGAACTCTGGGAGTTGGTGATGGACTGGGAGGCCTGGTGGGCTGCAGTTCATGGGGTCGCAAAGAGTCAGACACGACTGAGCGACTGAACTGAACTGAACTGAATGGAATTCCAACGGAAATCTCAGTAAAGTTTTTAAGACACAGTTTTTATTCTAAAATGTATATGAAGGCACAGCATCTGGGGTAACTAAAATTTTGAAAGAGAAGAATAAAGTGAGAGGAGTCTAGAAAGAACTCAAATCTCAAAGATAAAAAACCCCAAAGAACCTAATTAAAAACTGATCTGAAGACATGAATGGACATTTTGCTGAAGATGCAAATAAGCACATGAAAAGATGTTTACCATTATTAGCCATTAGGAAATGCAAATTAAAACAATGATGAAATATCAAAATGGCTAACATTAAAAATAGTGACAGCACCAAGTGCTGACAAGAGTGTGGAGAAACTGGTACATTCATACCTCCTTGAGAGGAATGTAAAATGGTACAACCTCTCTAGAAAAGAGTCTGGCAGTTTCTTATGAAACTTATTGCACAATGACCATATGATCTAGCGACTGCACTCTGTGGCATTTATCCCAGAGAACTGAAACATTATAGTCACACAAAACCTATACATGAATATTCACAGCAGCTTCATTTGTAATAGCTAAAACTAAAAACAGCCCAGATGTTCTTCAAGGGGTGAAAGGTTAAACCAAATAAGGAACTAAGTACTGATATGTGTAACAACTTGAACAGATCGCAAAGGAGTTACGCTGGAAAAAAAAAAAGGCAATCTCAAAACGTCATATACTATATGATTCCATTTATAAAACATTTTTGAAATGACAAAATTATAGAGATGGAAAACAGATCTGTGGTTGCCAGGAGTTAGGGAACGAGAGGGAGGAAGGTGGTTGTGGCTATAAAAGGGTGGCAGGAGGTTTCGTGGTGATAGAACTGTTCAATCTCTTGACTGTAGTGAATCTACCCCTGTAATCAAGGTACATAAAACTAAACACACACATGTACACACACACGCGAGTACAGGTGGAACAGATGAAGTCTGAATAAGGCTGGTGGATGGTACCAATGGTTACTTTTGCGCTTGTGATACTGTTACACAAGATGTAACCATTGGGGGACACTGGGTGGAGGGTGGAGGGAGTTTCTACTACTTCTTACAATTGCATATGAACTTACAAAGATCTCAACATTAAAAGTGTTTTTTTTAAATTTTTTATAAAAGCTGTGGATATTATTTGCAAGGCTTTTTTCATAGAAGAGTCTGCTAGTTCTAGGGGCCAAATGTGGGATTCTCAAAGCACTCCATTTTTACTAAGGAATGGTGGGGAAGGGAATAAAAGATTTGGCTTAGGCTTGGTTTCTTGCTACACCGGGAGGAATTTAAAAGGCTTGGAGAGAGAAAATAAGATAGAACAGAGTAAGAAGTGGTGTCTCTGAGAGGGGCTTGAACTCTCAGGAGCAACAGAAACCAGATAGTTTTGAGGAAATGTCACAGAATATATGCTCTTCTTCCTGCCTGAAACCCTGGAGGTGGGCACCCTGAAGACGCCCCTCACCAACTCTAGGCGACCACGATGAGGCGGGCATAGCGGCCTGTGGAAGAAGGATATGCAGAGAGGCCCTGGCAAGACACTCCTAGCCTCTGGGACCCACAGAACATAGAGGAGCCTAGAAAGTCCCCCAGCACCCTTTGAGAGGGTCAAACGAGTTATTTATTAATAGTAAAGAAGAGTTAGCCTGCCCTTCAGGGATCAGCAAGGGGAAGGGCAGCCTGTAGTAGAGGTGACACACAGCCCATCTCAGAGAATCAGCAGTGCCAGGGAGAGCTGAGGTGAGTTCAGCCTGGGTACAGTAACTGGGCCATGTTCCTGACGGGGTAGGTTTGCCATCTGAACACCAGGCACAGGCAATTCACAGTGGCTTGTACCCAACAGGAAATCAGTGGGGGCACACAGCCTCCCATGAGCCCAGAGAAGCCCTCCCCAACACCCAACATCCACGGACACCATGGCGAAGACCAGGAAGAAAATGGTGATGTCACTCGAATCTTCAAGTTATCTGAATGAAAGCAAAAAGCATGAACAAGCTGAGTCCAATTAAAAGAAAATTAAGAAAGTGATATCCCTTCACATCCGTGTCATTATGCAACAACTTGACTACAACAATGACAGATAAAAAGGTGAACACAGAGGCCCTCGGTCTCTGGTCTTTGGCCCTAAGGTACTTGTACCTTTACTTTGAAGGACAAAGATGGATGCAGAGACATCACTGTGCTCACCCAGAGTCAATGTGCCCTCCCCAAATAATTCAGTGAACAGCTCCTAATTGTGAACCACAGTGTCTGAAAATGTCCCCAAATATGTTATAATGAATATTTCGGTTTGTGTTTTTCCCCCTGAATTAACCATTTGGAAACATGCATGAGAGGAATCAATTAAGTGGTAAGAACACTGTAATCACCCATGTTGGCACTTTTCTTTGCCAACGGAGCTGCTCACGTCAGCTAATTATTCCCTAATCAGTAATATTTATCTTGGCTCTGGTCTCCCAGACTCTCCTCCTCCAGGCAGCGGGAGGTGTCGCCCGCTGGCGCTCACCTGCTTGGACACCTTGGCCCAGGTCTTCTTCAGCCGGTAGATGGCACTTCTGTTTAAGGCTGAGGTGATTTCCAGCACGCCGTTGTAGTTGTGCAGGCACCGGCAGCTGTCCGCCACCGCCACCCACTTCTCGATTGTGTTGGCTCGGGAGGTGACATCCGCGTAATTCATGATCTGGGAGGCCACCAGGTTACTCATCTGAGACATGGAAAAGCCAAGAGAGGCCAGCTAAGAGCCAAAGCCGTTCATGCAGGCACAAAACCTGAATCACCTACAGAAACGTCGGGAAAGTGAGTGTCAAGGGATGCGAGATCATGGTCCGTCTTTTTTTCTGAGTGGCTTAACGGAGTCTTATTCAATGAAATGTATTAATGTATAAGTGTTTAGCCCTGAGTGAACTGATAAGTACATATTTGCAATTTCTCCTTTGGGACATGGTCCATTGTAGATATCAACCAGATTCTGAAGAGACTAAAGTCTGTAATAATAACATTATTATTATTAACATTATTAACAATAATCATGCTCACTCAGAGAATGAAGAAAGGAGTTGTTTGGGATCATCTTGATAGGGGAAGAGGTAATTTTGTTAATCAGTAATTTTGATGAAAAAGTCATTTCCAAAAATTATTGAAAGAAAGGCATAGGATGAGCTATTCCCTTGAGGAATGGCAGCCTTTGAAGATCAGAGGTTTCACTTCTTGGGGCCTCTCCCCATGTTCCCTGGGTCCCAACAATGTGGGGATAGTCACTCTAGAAAGCCTCAGCCATCACAGAGAAAGAAAACACATTTCCCTCCAATCAAATCAAATTCTAACCTACCAACTCTCAAATCAGAAACACTTCGTGCACCTTCTTGCTGATTTTTTTTCCCACCAGCACTGAAAGGGACCTACAATTTCAAAGCTAAGTAGTGCTATAACTCTATTAGTTAAGTGTAAGTGCAAGTCGCTCAGTTGCTTCTAACTCTTTGTGAGCCCATGGACTTTACAGTCCATGGAATTCTCCAGGCCAGAATACTAGAGTGGGTAGCCTTTCCCTTCTCCAGGGGATTTTCCCACCCCAGGGATAGAACCCAGGTCTCCTGCATTGCAGGTAGATTCTTTACCAGCTGAGCCACAAGGGAAGCCCAAGAATACAGGAGTGGGTAGCCAATCCCTTCTCCAGTGGATCTTCCCAACCCAGGAATCAAACCAGGGTCTCCTGCATTGCAGGTGGATTCTTTACCAACTGAGCTAATAGGGAATTCCCTATTAGTTAAACCCAAGAGAAAAAAGAGGCAGCTTAAGAAGCTTGAGACTTAGAAAATGGAAAGGAAAAGGATAGAATAGGATTGATAACTAACAAAGGGAATATAAGATCCATAATCTCCTATCCATACACTAAATCTGATGAGTACACCCATTCTTTGATAATTCCATAGATACATTAGGTCATGGGCTTCCCAAGTGGCTCAGTGAAAAAAAAAAAATCCATCTGCCAAAGCAGGAGATGCAGGTTCAGTCCTGGGTTGGGAGAATCCCTTGGAGAGGGGAATGGCAACCCACTCCAGTATTCTTGCCTGAGAGATCCCATGGACAGAGGAGCCTGGTGGGCTACCGTCCACAGGGTTGCAGAGTCAGAGACGTGGCTGAGCACAAACACGAGCATTTTGGTCACAGGGCCTCCACATGCACATAATCATTAGATAAATCAGTTTGTAATGAGCACTACTAAGGACTAGGCCTCTTTCAGGTTTTGGGAACAGGGCAAACAAATGAATCAGTCTCCCTGACCTTAGGGTGCTGAGCCTGGTTAGGCCTGGCTAGGTGGGAAGGTGAGCGGAAGTCAGACAGAATCAAGTATATATCACACAGTAAGGGTGGATAAGTAAGGGTGGATAGCTAAGGGTGGGAGATGTGTATAAGAGACAGCACTGGAAGGCCTCTTTCAGGTTTTGGGAACAGGGCAAACAAATGAATCAGTCTCCCTGACCTTAGGGTGCTGAGCCTGGTTAGGCCTGGCTAGGTGGGAAGGTGAGCGGAAGTCAGACAGAATCAAGTATATATCACACAGTAAGGGTGGATAAGTAAGGGTGGATAGCTAAGGGTGGGGGTGGGGGGGCTTGAGAATTGGAGGCAGCGCGGGGCAGATGCTGGCTTCTAGAAACAGGTCACGCCCACCCTGAACCCTGAAGGAGTGGGAGGAGCTGCTGTCTCCCATCTGTGAAGGGACAGGGACAGGGACAGGGAGGGAAGGTGTGGCAGCGTGGGGGACTGGCTGGACAGCTGTGTGAGGAGCTTGGGGGACCGTGAGAGACAAGGATGACAGGTGGGCGGGCTCCTGCAGGCCAGGCTGAGAGGCTGCAGCTGTATCAAGAAGACGAGAAGAAAGGCCATGGACAAAATGTCGTCATAGACAGGATTATAATTCAGTGGGCCTTAGAGAGAAGTTATTTCTATGACATTGTGTGAAGAAAGGGTTGGGTGGCAGCAAGATGGCGTGGGGGGTGGGGATTGGTGATCAGGAGCTCATGGAGAAGAAAATGAAAGGCCAAATCAAGGTTATGGCCATGGGAAAGGAGGGGAAAGAAGGGTCTGAGACATGGGTAGACTTAGGGCTCACTGGTATCCTGAGAGAAGAGCAGGGTGGGGAAGACCCCAAGGTTGAGTGAGCGAGTGGCTGGCAGGGCCATTACCCATGACATAAGAACAGAGAATAAGATGAAAAGGCAGGCTCAGCAGGTCTGGGAAGGGCTGGTGATGAGTTCCCCCTGCAGTCTGGACACGGTGGCCAATCAAGTGGCTTCAAGTAGAGACTTGTGGGTCTGGAGCCTGAGATCCACAATCTGGGACCCACAATCTGGGACCCACAGTCTGAACCTCTGATTTGAGAGGCATTACATCCCAAGTGTATGTACAACATAGGCCAAAAAAAAACAAGGCTTATGGCCCACAGCAGGGCCTCTGTTTCTCAGAGAGTGATCCAAACAGGTCATGTGTCCTATCCTTTAGGCAGCAGCTGCACTGATGCTTATTATGTGATAACATCTAATATGGATGTACCCTCAGAAAACAGAAAAACTGTACTGAGAATTTGCACTGTTTTGTATTTTGATTCTGAATCATTACTAATTTACTTACAGGGTTCTTGGAAGTCTTTTATTTTTTTAATTACCATTATCCCTTTTACTATAGTGTAGTAGAATTGAAACGGTAGCCTTCCCTTTGCCTCCATAGGCCTGAAGATACTCCAGCATCTCTGGTTCTTCCACAGGACTAAGCCCATTAGAACAGCACCAACAGGTAGTTGGAAGGTATAAAAGCAACTCCATCTTACTGCTGCAGAAGAGTAGAGGAGGCGAACCAACAGCTGGTTATCACTGCACACAGCCTCAGAGGCACCGTAATTATGCTCAAAGAGGTCCCTTCCCACCCTGGAATGTACTGGGACTGAATGTTCAGTAATAATGAAGAAGAGCTGTACCAAAACTGCCTTACTGTCACCAGCACTGCCAGGGACCTGTGACAAAGTGCAGTCAGAGTTAGTCCATCTATGACCATGAAGTAATGATCACCATGATAAAAATAACAGCAACGACCTATGCTTGAGAGTCCCTTAGGCTGCAAAGAGATGAAACCAGTCAATCCTAAAGGAAATCAACCTTAAATATTCATTGGAAGGACTGTTGCTGAAGCTGAAGCTCCAATACTTTGGTCACTTGACGTGAAGAGCTGATTCTTTGGAAAGGGTCCTGATGCTGGGAAAGACTGATGGCAGGAAGAGAAGCGGGTGGGAGAGGAGATGATGGCTGGATGGCATCGCTGACTCAGTGGACATGAATTTGAGCAAATTCTGGGAGACAGCGGGAGACAGAGGTGCCTGGAGGAGTATAGTTCATGAGGTCATGAAGAGTTGGACACAACTCAGCAACTGAACAACAACACCTATGATCACTAAGCATTCATGGGATGTGTGTACCATCAAAGTGAACCTCTTAGGACTGGAAGGTAACTGGAAGTTATCACATCACTGTGAACTCATAGAAGAGATTTAAGCTTATTTTTTAACATTCCATCAATTTTGTTGTAGAAGTGAGTGGCAGACTTCCTTTAATTTAGAGAAGGAATCTGAAGACCCTGACACTCATCTTCCTATAATACTCCCACCCAAGGTTTCATTGTTATGGTTACTCACATCATTGAAGTGTTGGCTGGTTTTCATAATGTAAGGTGTTCTTTCATTTTTATCCAGCTTCATCCACCCCTGACCAAGAAATTCTCTGAAAATTCAAAGCAAAACACAAAATAAATTAAGTTTTTTAAGGGTATCTACGATATTAGAATATTGTATAAATTATAATAACTGAATATTATGAATATTATGTAAATTAAACTTGATACTGCTCAACTGCTGCTGTTTCATCTCGAATGAATTTTAGCCCAATTCTACTGTTTCACCACTGGATGCCAAAAAGAAAGAGATTTTTCGGTTTTCAGCTTTCTCTTATAAATATTTGGAGTGAGTGATTGATAGTCATTCATTGTGTTCAACTCTTTGCGAGCTGGTTTTCATAATGTAAGGTGTTCTTTCATTTTTATCCAGCTTCATCCACCCCTGACCAAGAAATTCTCTGAAAATTCAAAGCAAAACACAAAATAAATTAAGTTTTTTAAGGGTATCTACGATATTAGAATATTGTATAAATTATAATAACTGAATATTATGAATATTATGTAAATTAAACTTGATACTGCTCAACTGCTGCTGTTTCATCTCGAATGAATTTTAGCCCAATTCTACTGTTTCACCACTGGATGCCAAAAAGAAAGAGATTTTTCGGTTTTCAGCTTTCTCTTATAAATATTTGGAGTGAGTGATTGATAGTCATTCAGTTGTGTTCAACTCTTTGCGACTTCATGGACTGTAGCCCACCAGGCTCCTTTGTCCATGGGATCCTTCAGGCAAGAATATTGGAGTGGGTTGCCATTTCCTTCTCCAGGGGATAAGTGTTTGGAACTGGGTCCCTATTAGGATCATAATAAAGGCTTTTCCAAAACTGGAAAACAATGACAAGAGGAATAAAGAGGTTAAGTACTAACTCAGAAACCAAAACCATTTCCCCTGGATCAGTTTTAAAAATCTTAAGGCTAAGCAGAAGGCTCAAAAAATTCATCACTACCAAAAATATTAATCAGCAACAGCATGTTTTCCTTCACTTTGTTCTGACATTCTCCAGGAGAATGTCAATTCCACAGGCAGGGACTTTCCTTTGCTCTCCCCAGAGCCCAGAACAGTACACGTGGTAAAGGGCTAAAAGAACAAACACTAGTGTTAGCACTTTGCAGCCTGGTCATTTCAGGAAGGCAGTTATGGCAGGGGGAGCTCAGCCCGGTGGAAAGTCTGTCTTCTAAATAACATTCCTGCTCCTTCATTTCATTCATGAGCAGGTCACCGGATCACAGCAAACAAGGGACAATCAAGCTAGAGCATACAGGAATTATTTTGTCAAGGCACTACCAAAAATAACTTAAAATGAAATTATTCTGACACATTCTCAATCCAGAAATGTTGACTGAGTTCCTGGGCAAGGACCTTTGTCCCATGATGTGGATGGTACTACTGTTCCCATCCTGCAAGGCCAGTGTACACAAGATGTGCTAACTCCATGGAGGAAAATAACTGGTACATGTTCACAGCGGCACAGAGAGGATAAGGAGGAGAGGTGAGACGCGTCCCAGGAAGAGACCACAACACACTCAACCAGAAGGGTCCAGGCTTTGCTCTTTCTCCTCCTCCATAGAGGTCATGCCCCCTCCCTCCTGAATCCTCATTTCACAGGAGGGTCATCAGGAGGAAGGCGAAGAGGCTCCTAACTCAAGTCATCAAATAGTTAACGGGTTCATTTGTTCGGCCATGAGGCCACATTCCTTTTTCAAATGGCAGATGCGATATATTTAATATTTTTTTTATTGGGGTATAGTTGCTTCACAATCTTGTGTTAGTTTCTGCTGTATAATGTAAGTAAATATGTATATTCAGCTGTATGTATACATACAAGCCCGCCCTCCGGGACCCCCTCCCCACCCACCCCAGCCCTCTAGGTCATCACAGCGCACTGAACTGAGCTCCCGGTGCTATAGCGCACGTTCCCCTAGCTCTCTGTTATACACACGGCAGAACATATGTCAATCCCAATCTCCCAATTCATCCCCCTCCCCTCTGGGTCCACGTCTGTTCTCTGCACCTGCGTCTCTATCTCTACCCTCCAAATAATTTCACCTGTACCATTTTTCTAGATTCCACATATATGCATTAATATATGATATCTGTCTTTCTCTTCCTGACTTACTTCACCCCATCATGGACAGGTCTACAAGTGCTGAAAGAGGAGAGAAATAAGACAAACGCATAACAGAAAAGTCTGCAGGAGCATCCCTAGCCCTGCTCCTTATGCCGCTTTGACCTAGCTGTAGCTCTGACCCCCCATCCTGCTACGCCAGAGCCTCCATCATCATGGGTGCCCTCTGTTCTACACACAACATGGACCACACTTAGACCTCTTGCTCAGCCCCTCCCTTGCCTTCCACTTAGCTATGATTTCACAGAGGATTTGGGCCAACAGTTGTTATTTGTCCAAACAGAGGCTTTGTGTGTGGACCTGCTGGAGGTGGGCGGCCGAAAGAGCCACCATCCTCTATACATGAGGCGATGATGCTTGTTATGTGACAGCATCCGCTCGGCACATACACACTCCACATGCTCTCTGCGCCAAGCGCTGTCTTGGGACTCTCCCTTGCAGTGGAGTTTCCACTGTCAGCAGTACTTGATGATTTATGGATGTGGCTGAAGAACTGCAGTGGAATTTACAGCACTGACCCAACATCCGTGTTTCTCAAAGTATCGTCCTGGACCACACAGAATTACCTGGAATTCTCATTGAAAATGAAGTTTCTTGGGCCTCAGACCTACCAGAATCAGAATCTCTGAGGGAGGCACCTAGGAATGTGCATTTTTTAGCAAGTCTCCCAAATGATTTTAGGCACCATGAAGTCTGAGAAGCACCGTTACAGCTGCATGAAAGCTTCTGTAACATTAGGATGTGACTGGTCAGAGAAACTCACATTCTGTGTTTAACTGCAGCACATACAGCAACATAAGAGGGGTCATCTTGAGAGTCCCCAATATTTCTGTATCGATATTTTCAACATAAACTGGAACCCAAAGACGTTCAAGTGGGTCTAAACCATCGTAAGATGAAAAGTCACAGCTCTGGGCACACACATGGGGTTGTGGCAGGGTGGGGGTGGGGGGCGCTGCAGCTGTGGGTGCACACTCACTCGTAGGGAATGCTTCTGAAAACGACGTGGTCCAGGAGGGTTATCTGCTCAGCCAGCTCCATGGCCGACAAGGTCTCGAAGCACTCGGCCTTCGGACAGTCCGTCTGCAAGAGATGAGGGCAGGGAATGACACACACCTGGAAGCCAGGTGCCCATCAGCTCACTGCAGTTGCTGGAGTACAAAGTCCACCCCGGATTCCAGCTCTGAAGAAAATGGTGGAGAGCTCAGAGATATCAGGCAGCATTAACATCATGGACCATGATGGTAAATGCCGAGCCAAATCTGGTCCCTTTCACACAGTTTCAGGGACAGAACATATAGTCTGGACCCCAGTTACCAGCTGTGGGCACAGTGCCTGCCTTTGCAAGGTTAAATCTCACACATAATTAATTGTGCAGGATAAGACCATGTTTCAACTTACCAGCTGAATTATATCCTCTAGTTTTAGGTGGATGTCATCTTGATCATCTTGTGAAAGGGCCCTAAGAAAAGTGAAAATATCCTCCATGAAAAGAACATAGACAGGCCAGGAATGAAACGACAAAAATGCAGTTCAGTTTCCCCCAGGGTGGAAAGTCAGAGGGTTTGGGTCTACGAGACTGTGGGGACTTGAGTTGAAGACATGGGGTCCAGAAAACAGGAAAATGCACTTGTTAAAGGCAGAAGAAGATCATCAAGAGAGCTAACTTATAACAAGGAGTCAACCCGTTGTACACAAAAGTGTTGTGTTAGTTACTCAGTTGTGTCCGACTACGGGACCCCATAGATGGCGCCAGGCTCCTCTGTCCATGAAATTCTCCAGGCTAGAATGCTGGAGTGGGTAGCTATTCCCTTCTCCAGAGGATCTTCCCAATCCAGGGATTGAATCCAGGTCTCTTATACTAAAGGCAGATTCTTTTCCATCTGAGCCACGAGGGAAGCCCAAGGTTGTAAGTAAAACACTCACCAGAGAGTGAAGCAGAGGGTGACCTGGTGCTTTGCCTTACCGAGAAGATCTGTGCCAGGAATCCGGGCGCCCTGCACTGCTGGCAGCCAGGGTTTCTAACAGGCTGCGTGCTCCGTCCACACCCTGTCTCTTATACACATCTGAGGGTCATCAGGAGGAAGGCGAAGAGGCTCCTAACTCAAGTCATTAAATATATCGCATCTGCCATTTGAAAAAGGAATGTGGCCTCATGGCCGAACAAATGAACCCGTTAACTATTTGATGACTTGAGTTAGGAGCCTCTTCGCCTTCCTCCTGATGACCCTCCTGTGAAATGAGGATTCAGGAGGGAGGGGGCATGACCTCTATGGAGGAGGAGAAAGAGCAAAGCCTGGACCCTTCTGGTTGAGTGTGTTGTGGTCTCTTCCTGGGACGCGTCTCACCTCTCCTCCTTATCCTCTCTGTGCCGCTGTGAACATGTACCAGTTATTTTCCTCCATGGAGTTAGCACATCTTGTGTACACTGGCCTTGCAGGATGGGAACAGTAGTACCATCCACATCATGGGACAAAGGTCCTTGCCCAGGAACTCAGTCAACATTTCTGGATTGAGAATGTGTCAGAATAATTTCATTTTAAGTTATTTTTGGTAGTGCCTTGACAAAATAATTCCTGTATGCTCTAGCTTGATTGTCCCTTGTTTGCACCGGATGCTGAGGCAGAAGGTGCAGAGTGTCCCCTCCCCAGGCACAGGCAGACCAGAAGCTCAGGAGAGTTTCCAAGCATCCAGAGTTTGAACAATGCCAGGCAGAGACCAGCAGGTAAACTCTTCCCTGCTGCTTCCCAGTTGGGCTCTCCCAAGACACATTTGGTCTTGTATCCATTCCCAAACTCGGTGTTATTCAGCTGTCAGCCAATATATTTTTGATCAGTGACACATGAATTAAAAGAATTCCTAAGTTAAGGCAGGTGCTGGTTTCAGAGTGAGAGTGAAACTTCATGTCCGACAGGAGTCCAGAGTGCAGGGTTATGTAATCCTGATTCTATATCAGAGATCCTGATTATATAACTTTTACCTGGGCCAAACATTTTAGGTGTCCTAAAATGAAGGCGCAATCATGTGTTAAAGGTATTTAAAAATTTTAAACACTGCCTAACTATGTAGCCTGTCCGTTGGAGGATGCTAGTTTTAAAAAGCAACAATGATATGATATTCTGTTGTGTTCTGAATGGATTAAAACAGAACTATCACCTTAAAAATACAGAATCAACTGAGGTGGATAACTGTAAGCCCATTATGTGCTAGGAACCTGCTAACCATCTGACACACACTCTCTCCTGTATCATAAAAAATCGCTTTAAATAAAGCTTTATTATATCCATTTTATAGATGAGGAAACAAAAGCTTAATGAAATGGACTAACTGGCTCAGGGTTTGGTCCAGTTTGCTTCCCTGTTGCTCTTGCGTGTCATGAGCAGGCTTATGAAAGACACTGCTTCCAGAGTCCAGCATAGAATACACACCAAAAAAGGTCAATTCCCTTTCCTCTGTCTTGCTTCTCTCTAACAAAAGCTCTAGGCTATTTACCAGGGAGCAGAATCCTTCTAGCTCATAGGAGTGGCAGTCTTCTTGTCTGCAATTAGCCATATCATTTGTGAAAAGAAAAAGTCACCATATGCTAAGGGGCAGATTAAGGTGAGGAAAAAATAAGTAAACACAACTCCTTCCCAAAGACTGTGACACCACACTTAAGGGTTAGACACAGGGGGAAAGTGGCTCTTTCCCAAAGTGCATGTCATTCTTTCTACTGTAGCCTAGGTTCCTGGAGAGAGATCAGTGGCCATATAACTATGCGTCGCTGTGGAAAAGATCTTTTTTATGAGATTGGGCAATATTCTTTACTTGGAAAGAAATGGTCCAGAAGTTATTTCACTTCTTTCAAATGTTCCTTTCTGCAGTGATCTTACCCTAATGTTCCAAGCTATGTCTGGTCCCATTAAGTTCCACACCCTCTGGGCTGCGTGCTTGCTGCTGTGACTGGATGCCTCGGTCCATGGCATGGCCTGCCGTAGACTGCTCCCCCGCACCTTGTGAATGGGTTAATCTCATGTTGCCACCGGGACCTACCAGACCACCTCTTCCTTCCCATGTTTTCTCAGGCATGACTTTCCTTCCTGCCAGGCTTCCTTGAGCCCATTGCTACCCATGCTCTGACACATTGTTTAAAGGCAGCTGTCCATAAATGCATGGAGATGTTTACTACTAAATTCTCTCGGTTTCAGCTGAAAGTAATTCCCTGTTTATTTTTAAATCAAGAAATGAACTAACAGAAAAATCATCACAATTTTCAGAGTTGTTAAATAATCCTTTTGCTTTCTGTTTCTTTCTCCTATACCCCACACTTTTTTTTTTAACAAAGAGATTTCATGAACGATAACATTCTTTCAGGTGATGGTTCTATCTAGGTCTTACTTCCTACTGTGCTTTCTAATCATTCTGATATGATTTTTAAAAACATAAATTTCACACACATAAGTATTTGATATGGAAAATTATCAAAAACCCTAAAAACAAATCTATGATTTAGTCCTCCTATAATCACAATCTCATGTGCTGGGGCTGCTGCTGCTACTGCTAAGTCGCTTCAGTTGTGTCTGACTCTGTGCGACCCCAGGGACGGCAGCCCACCAGGCTCCCCCGTCCCTGGGATTCTCTAGGCAAGAACACTGGAGTGGGGTGCCATTTCCTTCTCCAATGCATGAAAGTGAAAAGTGAAAGTGAAGTCGCTCAGTCGTGTCTGACTCCTAGCGACCCCATGGACTGCAGCCCACCAGGCTCCTCTGTCCATGGGATTTTCCAAGCAAGAGTACTGGAGTGGGGTGCCATTGCCTTCTCCACAACCCCATGAGGTAGGTATTTAGAGCCTCACTTTATAAATGAGAAAAATTAGCTTAAGATGGACTAAGAAACTCGACAGTTATTAGTGGTTGAGTCAAGATTTAAACCTGTGATCCCCTGCAAAAGCTAGACTCAGACAGCTAGATGTTACAATCCCAGGCCTGTCTCTTATACACATCTAGATGTGTATAAGAGACAGGAGCTCAGTTGATCCAAAGTAGGACTCAGGATCTGGCTGTTGGCCCAGCTGATGGGCTGGTGACCGACCAGTATCTGTATCTGTTGGCTTCAGTTGATACATCCCTATGTTAAGGGCTAAACAAAGGCTTTTGTTTTGGCTTCATGAGAAGAAAAATGGTCAGAAGTGGGAGAATGGACAAGGGAGTGTAACATCTATTCCCTGCTAGGCTCCATGAGTGACTCTTGAATTCTTACAGTGAAAGATGAGGAACTAGGAAAGGCGTAGGAAGAGCTGTTTTCACAAAAGACAGAGACTCTGGGTCGAGGGAGGCTGCTCCAGGGCCCAGGGGGCACAGGGACAGGGCAGGCGGCATCTTTCTCAGCTTTTCAATAGGGAAATGGTTACTTCATAAGACTGCAGGCAGCATCTCCACAGAAACTGTGGCGGTGCTGGAAGGGGTCTCCCTCAAATGGCCTGGGAGCCGTGAGCTTGAACAAAGGTGCAGAAAAATCACTGGGTTTGTTCCTGAGCACATTTCTTGAGACTTTCAGAATACCTGGAAAGACTCTACAAGAAACTAGAATTCTGTGTGGGCAGCGAGGGGGCACCCCATCAGTGAAATTCTTTTTTTTTTTTAACTTGTTTTTTCTTTTACAAAATAGCAGTAAGTAGGTTATGACTGTGGAGGTTGCTTTGGTAAGAACTTTGAGATATAATTCACATACCAAACAATCCACCCATTTAAAGTATATATTTAATGATTTTTTAATTGCCTTCACTTGTTGATTTATTTACTATTGTAAAATATTAAATTAGTTTTTTAATTGAAGTATAGCTGATCTATAATATCATGTTAGTTTCAGGTATACTACAGTATAGGGATTTAATATTTTTGCAGATTATATTCTATTATAGGCTTTCAAAAATATCATGATGTCTTTTCTATAGACAAGGTAATGAAGCCCAAGGCAAGCTGAGTGGGACTAAAGATCTAGCCTGGTTTTACTTGGGCTGTACAGCCCTGATAGCAGAAACTATTTTCCCCAAGAGCTACCATCAGTGCTTTCTAATAATAACAATGCCTGTCGCAGTAACGTGAGTGCCATGTATGTTTCAGGTATAACCTCTTTACACATATTACATCATGTGATTTTCACAGCAACCCCATGAGGTAGGTATTTAGAGCCTCACTTTATAAATGAAAAAAATTAGCTTAAGATGGACTAAGAAACTCGACAGTTATTAGTGGTTGAGTCAAGATTTAAACCTGTGATCCCCTGCAAAAGCTAGACTCAGACAGCTAGATGTTACAATCCCAGGCTGCACCATCTACTAACATTTCCATTCGTTATCGGTTTTACACTCTAATTCTTAGGTCACTTATTCAGGACAAAAAATTGTACGTCTTAAGCCCGATGACGAACAAAGACCTGGGATGGTAAATAAGGTTCGTCTGAAGTGGAAGTGCCAGTCAGCTGAGTTCCGAGCTCACCTGCGGGCACAGGCAGAGAGTGCTCAGGATTGATCGGTGATGCCTGGCACGGGTGCTGTGAGGGGACAAGCAACATGAAGGCCTCAGATTGCCCAGGCCTGACAGCCTTTCCGGTCTGATCACCTCCATTTTCCTACCAGCTATTTGGTCAAACGTCACTAGGGGTCCACACTTCCAGAACCTAGTTTTCAATCATCCATGCTTTAAATACAAGGAGAGTAGTCAATAGTTTATACGAAGAGAAGAACAGCAGTCACTCACAGACATAACCACTCACCCACCAACACCAGGCTTTATCTGAAGATGTATTTAGAATCTTAAAATCTGCAGATAGCATAGCAACAGAGTCTCGAAGTTTACTGAGATGGTTTCATAGAATGGAAAAACTGAAGACCCTTAACGATTTCCTCAGTTCAGTTCAGTTCAGTTCAGTCACTCAGTTGTGTCCGACTCTCTGCGACCCCATGGATGGCAGCACACCCAGGGCTGCCCTAAACAAGTACAACAAAGTGACTGGAAACAACAGAAGTTCATTGTCTTAGTGTGCTAGAGGCTCAAAGTCCAGACACAAGGTGTCTGCAGAGCCACGTTCCCTCTGAAACCTGCAGAGGACTCTCTCCTTGCAGGGGTCTCCAGCCTCCGGAATCTAATGCTCAATGACCTGAGGTGCAGGTGATGTAATAATAATAGACATAAAGTGCACAATCAGTGTAATACCCTTGAATCATCCTGAAACCATCCCCACCCCACCCCACCCTCAAGGTCTGTGGAAAAACCATCTTTCACAAAAACCAGTCCCTGGAAGCAAAAAGGTTGGGGACCGCAGCTTCCTTGCCTTTTCCCAGCTTTTGGAAGTTTTCTAGCAATCGTTGGCACTCTTTGTCTTGCAGCTGCATTACTCCAAGCTTTGCTCCATCTCCACATTCCTTCTTTCTTTTGGAGAGGTCTCCAAAAGCACAACGGATCCAGCTAAACTGGATTCTCCTCTACACACAAGCATTCAGGATAATGAAGAAACAACAGAGCCAAGCATAGAAGAAAGGAAGGGTTCTTTCCTTTGCAGACAGAGAGGGAGCTAAAAGTCAGAATGGTAAAGGAGGAGCAGGCCCCAGGCTTCCTGCCCCACGCAGGGCAGACACAGAGCCACAAGTGAGGTGGAAACTGTAACTGAAGTGTCCACACAGACACTAATGGCTGCCCTCTTCACGTAGAATGGACTGGAAAAAACTCACTCATCAGTTCAAGGAGGCACGAGGAAGTTTGTTACCTGCCTGGCCGCTGGGTGTAATGAGACACAAGCAGCCTCTAGTGCGAAACCCAAAGTTTAAGACTTTGTCACACAGAAGTACAGGGTCTGAATTCATACAACCTACATACAGGATCATGGAAAAAGCAAGAGAGTTCCAGAAAAACATCTGTTTCTGCTTTATTGACTATGGCAAATCCTTTGACTGTGTGGATCACAATAAACTGTGGAAAATTCTGAAAGAGATGGGACTACCAGATCACCTGACCTGCCTCTTGAGAAACCTATATGCAGGTCAGGAAGCAACAATTAGAACTGGACATGGAACAACAGACTGGTTCCAAATAGGAAAAGGAGTATGTCAAGACTGTATATTGTCACCCTGCTTATTTAACTTCTATGCAGAGTACATCATGAGATCATGAGAAATGCCGGGCTGGAAGAAGCACAAGCTGGAATCAAGATTGCCAGGAGAAATATCAATAATCTCAGATATGTAGATGATACCACCCTTATGGCAGAAAGTGAAGAGGAACTCAAAAGCCTCTTGATAAAAGTGAAAGTGGAGAGTGAAAAAGCTGGCTTAAAGCTCAACATTCAGAAAACGAAGATTATGGACTCCAGTCCCATCACTTCATGGGAAATAGATGGGGAACAGTGGAAACAGTGTCAGACTTT
>SJYC01135436.1:0-16332 GCA_006408675.1 Madoqua kirkii
TCAAGATTGCCGGGAGAAGTATCAGTAACCTCAGATATGCAGATGACACCACCCTTATGGAAGAAAGTGAAGAGGAGCTAAAAAGCCTCTTGATGAAAGTGAAAGAGGAGAGCGAAAAAGTTGGCTCAAAGTTCAACATTCAGAAAATGAAGATCATGGCATCTGGTCCCATCACTTCATGGGAAATAGATGGGGAGACAGTGGAAACAGTGTCAGACTTTATTTTTTTGGGCTCCAAAATCATTGCAGATGGTGACTGCAGCCATGAAATTAAAAGACGCTTACTCCATGGAAGGAAAGTTATGACCAACCTAGATAGCATATTCAAAAGCAGAGACATTACTTTGCCAACTAAGGTCCGTCATCAAGGCTATGGTTTTTCCAGTGGTCATGTATGGATGTGAGGGTTGGCCTGTGAAGAAGGCTGAGCACCGAAGAATTGATGCTTTTGAACTGTGGTGTTGGAGAAGACTCTTGAGAGTCCCTTGGACTGCAAGGAGATCCAACCAGTCCATTCTGAAGGAGATCAACCCTGGGCTTTCTTTGGAAGGAATGATGCTAAAGCTGAAACTCCAGTACTTCTGCCACCTCATGCGAAGAGCTGACTCATTGGAAAAGACTCTGATGCTGGGAAAGATTGAGAGCATTAAGAGAAGGGGACGACAAGAGGATGAGATGGTTGGATGGCATCACTGACTCAATGGACATGAGTCTGAGCAAGCTCTGGCAAATAGCGAAGGACAGGGAAGCCTCATGTGCAGTAGTCCATGGGGTTGCAAAGAGCTGGACAGCACTTAGCAACTGAACAACAACACAGATCAAGACAGTCATATTACTTAATGCACACACACCACACAGAAATTCTTTAGAAAACGTAGATGGGACTTAAAACCTTTAAGTTGGTTTCCTACTAAAAGTGATACTAAAAAAACAAAGGGCTTTGTTTAATGCTCAAGCAACTTATAATGTGCCTGGTAGAATAGAATTACTCCTAAAAGTATGAGATTCAATGAGATGATTAGGAATTTGATTCTTTACCAATAATTTTTAAGTACCAGGCTCTGGAATAGGGCTATTTTCATCTTTTCAGCTACTGCCATTATGAAATGGATCCCCCATGCATATCTGATGCTCCCGGTACTCAGTGAATTTATGGACGACAGGAATAGTCACTGACCAGCAGGTGCTTAGGAATAATGACCTGTTCCCTGAATGACTGAGGATGCCAAGGATGGGTGCAATACCCAGATGTGCAAAGAAAGAGCAAAAGTGGGGAAGTTTGGAGAAATGAAAAAACCAAAGAGCTTAAAGAAGGACTATGGCTTTTAAAAAAGAATGAAGAGGAAACTGAGCTGGAGAAAAGAGTGTGTATCCAAGAGTAATACAAGAGCTATGTGAACAAATGAAAGGCTTCCATTCTAGGAAAGACTGGCCAAGGAGTCTGTCTTTCAGTAGGAAGAAGAGGTAATATTGTGACTGAGAGAATAAACTTTAGTCAGACAGATGTGAGTTTGGGTCTTAGTTACATCACACATTAGCTATGTGATCTTGGGTAAATTGCCTAACATTTTTGCCCCAGTTTCCACAACCATGAACTTCAGTTACTGTGAAGATTAAGGAAGTACATATAAAGTACATCACATAGTGTCTAGCATAGAGTAAATCCAATGAGTGTTGGCTCCCATGATTATTAATGTTACTACTGCAATTATTATTAATTCTAGAGGCAGTATGCAGCCCATGGGAGGCTTTTAACTGGGATAGTGATAGGGAGACACCTGTCAATTTTGAAAATATATTTGATGCTAGTTAGAATGAATCATTAAAGGGAAATACTGAAGCCAGAACAATCAGGAAATTAATAGTAAAAGCACAAAGAAGTGACAGAGGTAATTAATATTCTAGCCCAGTGCTCCTCCACTGGATCAGCCAATACACAACAGATTGGACTTTTGCATTTCATTATTCTAAATAGGAGCAAAAGTTCTCTTTTTAAGCATAATTGGGAAAAGAGAAACTGTATAAAAATTTCCAAGCATATTTAATTTCAATACATCATTGGTCAGATTTAGGGGAGAATGTTAGAAGCTGAAAGTTGCAAATTTTAGATTGTCAAACTTTCTGACATACCTATTACATTTTCAAGTTCTCTTTGCTTACATGGCAAATTAACTAGAGGTTCCCAGGAAATGAACTGCTAAGAAGGCACCAGTCTAGGCTAATAATAAGAAGCAAAACTGCTTACAAGTCACATAAACATCTTTGTGTATGTCTAGGACCTTCTAAGAGAGACACATAGTTGGATATGTGATATCTATAGAGCTTACAAATGGTGGCTATTTACACTCAGTGGAACCCACATGTTAATATCTGGGTATGCTGGCAGTAAAATCAGCTGATGACAGGTAAGTAGACTAGTAGGTAAGCAGGAAGATTCACTTGCCAATATACAGCACTGGTCCCAATATATGAACAAGCACTTGTCTTGTTAATATAGCATTAGTCTTTTTTATACCAGTATCCAATAAGTAATAATCACATCTTTCAATTTTCAATCTTAGTGTGAGGTTTCATCTTTATTTTTGATGCAGATCAAAACTACAATAAATCACCACCCCATACTGGTCAGAATGGCCATCATTAAGAAGTCTACAGATGAAAAATGCTGGAAGGGGTATGGAGAAAAACGAACCTTCCTACACTGTTGGTAGGAATGCAAATTGGTGCGGCCACTATGGACAAAAATATGGAGGTTCCTTAAGAAAGCTAAAAATAGAGTTGCCGTAAGATTCAGCAAATCTTTTCCTGGGCATATATCGAGGAACTGTAATTTGAAGATATACGCATCCTTGTGTTTGTAGCAGTGCTATTTAAAATAGCCAACACAGAGAGGCAACCTAAATATCCACCAGTAGATAAATGTGTAAAGAATATACAGTCATGTATACAATGGAATACTACTCAGCCATTAAAAAGAGTGAAATAATGCCCTTAGTAGAAATATGATGGACCCAGAAATTATTATATTAAGCCAAGTCAGACAGAGAAAGACAAATACCATGATATCATTTTTATGTAGAATTAAAATAAGATGCAGATGGATTTATCTACAAAACAGAAACAGACTCAGTAGACATAGAGAACAGATGTGGTGGCCAAGCAGGCAGGTAGGAGAGGCATGGATTGAAGTCTGGGATTAGCAGATGTAAACTATTGAACAGTACATAGAATGGGTAATCAAAATAGAGTTAAAGCAATGAACTTGGAATAACAAGATAAAACAGGCCTTAGGTTTTAAGTAATCCAATATTAGGATAAAGGAGACAAAGACTCAGGGAAGTTACGTAGGGTCATGAGTCAAGGTTGCCACCAGGACTATCTTGTAACTTCTAATCAAATGTACTTTTGCCACTTCACACTATCTCGTGTGGTCACACAACCACTGTCTTCCTACCCAGCTGTTTTCTACCTATCTACTTAAGCAAAAAAGAAAAATGTACTGGCTCACAGGACTGGAACGTCCAGAGACCCAAGGGCTCCATTGCATGGTTTAGGCAGGCTTTCTCCATGTGGTGGCCAGATGGCCTTTGTAAACTCCAGACTCATACTAACTCAACCAGAAGCTTCACTAGAAAGTCTTTCCTGACACATTTTTTCTTGCCGAAGTCTCAGCAAAACCTCTGATAGGTTTATTCTGGATTGGGTACCCAACTCCACCAGCTCATACAGCAATACATTTTATGTGCCAACATCTTTTAAACCACACTGAATATATTATTCACAGAAAAGAGGGTTATCTAATTAAAAATAAGTCAGGGATTTTAAAAACAGGCACAAGCAACAAATATATATTATAAAATTATATTAACAAATATATATTATAAACATACTTCTAAAATAAAGCCATATGGAAGGAAATATCTAAAAACAGATGCTTACCAAACACAGGACGTCAGCTATGTAATGGTGTTGCTTTTCTTCTTTTAAATAATTTGTGTCAATTTCTGTAATGACAAAGATAAAGAAAAATCTCATTTCAGGAGATGAAAGATGGATTCACAATGGCTTACATCATAACTGCTTTTGTACACACTCAGCATACAATGCTTTCTATTCTCTGCACAGTGTCTGGCATTCAGTGAATGCTCACTCTCATTCTTTGCACACATACAATAGTTAGCTTGATTTGTGCTAAGGCTACTGTCATCACCTTTCTATCACCACACACTGACAGTGTCATTCACATCTTGAAGTCTCAGCGAAAGACAACGTGGTTGTCTGTTCCATAGTTTTGATTTTCAATGTTTGAGCTTTTCAATGCCACGATTTCCAGAATGGCTTGCCATTTGCTCTGGGATTTCAGAGCACATATTCCCCATTCCCCTTATACTTCAGTGGAGTTTCTATTATTCAGATTGTCTTTCTTGATTTCAATTGACATGAACTTTGGTTATTATGTCTGAGAATTTCATGAATATAGCTCAGATTTTGTCGTCTGGTAAAATTAGATTTCTACAATGTCACTCTGGAGAATAACCACAGACTTAAATGAAGCACAAATTGTTAAGAAATTGTCACCTGTCTCATTTCATTGGAGATCAACAAGGCAGAGTATGATCATAGTTAGGAGACAGGGCTATTTAAATAGTTCTGGGTTCAAATTCTACCATCTTACTGGCTACTGCTACTAAGTCGCTTAAGTCATGTCCGACTCTGTGCGACAACATAGATGGCAGCCAACGTGGGTTGGCTGGTCTTAGTCAAATTAGTTTACACAATAAGGCTTAATGACCTCATCTTTAATGTGGGACAGCACCATTACCTAATTCATAGGTAATGCATGTAGAGGGTGTGGACTCTTTGAACTCTAAATACAGATTAACCATTGTTATGATAGCCATTGGAGAAGGCAAGGGCACCCTACTCCATGGACGGAGGAGCCTGGTGGGCTGCAGTCCATGGGGTCGCTAAGAGTTGGACACGACTGAGTGACTTCACTTTCACTTTTCACTTTCATGCATTGGATCATACTTCTAAAATAAAGCCATATGGAAGGAAATATCTAAAAACAGATGCTTACCAAACACAGGACGTCAGCTATGGTAATGGTGTTGCTTTTCTTCTTTTAAATAATTTGTGTCAATTTCTGTAATGACAAAGATAAAGAAAAATCTCATTTCAGGAGATGAAAGATGGATTCACAATGGCTTACATCATAACTGCTTTTGTACACACTCAGCATACAATGCTTTCTATTCTCTGCACAGTGTCTGGCATTCAGTGAATGCTCACTCTCATTCTTTGCACACATACAATAGTTAGCTTGATTTGTGCTAAGGCTACTGTCATCACCTTTCTATCACCACACACTGACAGTGTCATTCACATCTTGAAGTCTCAGCGAAAGACAACGTGGTTGTCTGTTCCATAGTTTTGATTTTCAATGTTTGAGCTTTTCAATGCCACGATTTCCAGAATGGCTTGCCATTTGCTCTGGGATTTCAGAGCACATATTCCCCATTCCCCTTATACTTCAGTGGAGTTTCTATTATTCAGATTGTCTTTCTTGATTTCAATTGACATGAACTTTGGTTATTATGTCTGAGAATTTCATGAATATAGCTCAGATTTTGTCGTCTGGTAAAATTAGATTTCTACAATGTCACTCTGGAGAATAACCACAGACTTAAATGAAGCACAAATTGTTAAGAAATTGTCACCTGTCTCATTTCATTGGAGATCAACAAGGCAGAGTATGATCATAGTTAGGAGACAGGGCTATTTAAATAGTTCTGGGTTCAAATTCTACCATCTTACTGGCTACTGCTACTAAGTCGCTTAAGTCATGTCCGACTCTGTGCGACAACATAGATGGCAGCCAACGTGGGTTGGCTGGTCTTAGTCAAATTAGTTTACACAATAAGGCTTAATGACCTCATCTTTAATGTGGGACAGCACCATTACCTAATTCATAGGTAATGCATGTAGAGGGTGTGGACTCTTTGAACTCTAAATACAGATTAACCATTGTTATGATAGCCATTGGAGAAGGCAAGGGCACCCTACTCCATGGACGGAGGAGCCTGGTGGGCTGCAGTCCATGGGGTCGCTAAGAGTTGGACACGACTGAGTGACTTCACTTTCACTTTTCACTTTCATGCATTGGAGAAGGAAATGGCAACCCACTCCAGTGTTCTTGCCTGGAGAATCCAAAGTAGCTTATTTATGGGCAATAAAATAAAGAGCAGAAATAGCATCTGCTGCAGTTTGTAAGCACAATATAAAAATGCACATATTCATTTGTGAACACTGATTTTACTGATAATTTTTATATTTTTCCCAAGAAGCCTTCCCACATTTCTTTATTTTCATTTGTCCACCTCCTTTTGAATTCTTTATAATCATTTTTTAAAAATAGTTTTGAGGTACAACTGACCTTGTACCTCAAATAAAAATTGTGTATATTTAAGGTACACAAAATGATTTGAATTACATATACAAATGATAATCATAACCAAGCCAGTTAACACACCTATCACTTCATATAGTTACCTTTTTGTGTGTGTAAACACTTAAGGCCTACTCTCCTAGTGATTTTCAAGTAAATAATAATATATTATTAACTACAGGCACCATACTGTAAGTTCAAACTTCAGAATTTCTTTATCTTATAAGTAGAAGTTTGCACCATTTGACCAACATCTCTCCATTTTGTCTGATTATTTTGATTGTTTGTTTAGCTGTTTTTTTTTTTTTTAAGAATAAGACATTAAGACAGATTGCCAGCAGACACAGAATTCTCTGTGACTGCTGCTTGTCTCTAAAATCTATTCATTTCTTCCATCTCTCCCGTTTGAGTCCAGGCTACATCTTCTCTTGCCTGCTCCCTGTTGTTCTCTTGCTTCTGTGATCACATCCTGTGGTGGTCATTGCTGCTGGTCCCCAATAGTCATCTCTCCTGTGCATGCATGTTAAGTTGCTTCAGTCGTGTCTGACTCTTTGCAACCCTATGGACTATAGCCTGCCAGGCTACGCTGTCCATGGGGATTCTCCAGGCAAGAATACTAGAGCGGGTTGTCATGCCCCCCTCCAGGGAATCTTCCTGGCCCAGGGATCAAGCCCGTTATCTCTTGTGTCTCTTGCATTGGCAGGTGAGTTCTTTACCACTAGTGCCGCCTGGGAAGCCCCCCAGTACTGTACTTTTGGGCATTTATGAAGATCACCCTTTCCCACGCCTTAAAGAAATGCTTGGCCATGACAGTGATGTAAGAGTGGAAGTGACCCACGGTGCTTCCTGGTGGAAGCACTTAAGCTCACGTATGTGGTTTCTCTAGTTCAGTCCTTGTTAACATGACCACCAACCTTCCGAAATGCAGAGCTGTTGTCAGTGAAGAGTTGTAGAGTGAGGATGATGTAGGACAGAGTGACAAATAATATGTGAACAAGGAATAAAGCTTGTTTCACAAGCACAGTTTAAGTACTAATTACAGACTGCTTGGAACATAAACTGTTCTTTTCAATTGAAATTTAAGCAGCTTCTCTGGGGAAATTACATGTTGCTTCTTGCATAATCTGTATCATCACCCTGAGCTTAGTATAAGAAATCAATAAATACTTGTCAATGGACTGACCAGGGAAAGGAACTTCATTTCCTCCTCTTTGAAGTGAAATTTGACTATTTTATATTAAGTTAGAAGTGGACTTACATACAGTTACTATAGATATATGGACGGGGACAAAATCTCCTCTTAAAATCTTCTAAGACTCCTCACACTCTGCTTTTGTATAGATGTATCTAAGGCCCATAAATCTCATATTATTATGCACTTTCTCATAGGGGCCAGAATAAATCTATGTCTTATTTCTATTACCTTTTAATATTCTTCTAATTATTGAAGATATGGAAAGAGAAAGGTAATGGGGATGGACTTTCTGATAATTTAGCTGTCATCTTTAGCATCATGGTTTGACTAAAGGCTGGAATGTTCAAACCACGATTATAAATGGTGGTATATGAAGTGTCTCCTGGGACTTTGGTCCAGGAGCAGTTTACATTTTTAGTAGTTTCAAACATTCAATTTGATATTTCCTTGTTGCATCTCCTTAATAGGATGGCGGAGGCAGAAGTATCAGATGTGAGGGTATCTCAGATTGCGCTTTAACAGGAAGAAAAGCCCAGGCACCAAATGTTTGCTATGGACACTTTTTATACAAATAGCCTTGGGAAAGACTTTCAAAACCTTGTTCATCAACTCCAGAATTTTTCTCCGTTTTATTACTCCTCAATAGTCAGCAGTCCCCATATCTTGCTGTCCCTTCACTGCCTCTTCCGTTTGTTGTCTCTTTCACTTTGTTATCTTGTGAGTCTTGTTTCTGATTTCCAAGATCTGCCTTGACCTCTGGTGCCTGTGCAGGGTATAAATCCCATCTCTGCAATCACATCAGGAACATCATAACAGAAGCTCCCCAACTGTATGTCCATAAATGGCTCTCCCCACAAATCTCCACTGCAACTAATTTGAATTGGGGCAGAGAGTATAGGATGAGAGGCCCATGTCTCATTTGCTATCAGCTTCAGCAATGACTAATATTCCACTACCCTTGGTATCTTTTACTTCTCCAAGAAAGTCTGTGGGAATGACCCATTCAGATTAGTTTCATAAGATCAAAGCTCTATTACTATATATATTCTCACTTTTTTCACATTCTAATGTTTCTGAAATTGTGGTGCCTCTTACACTTGATATGCACCTTTAATGAGATATTTAATACCCAAATGCTATCATTAAATTTATAAAGAAATATATAATTGATTGCATCTTAAACTTCAAGGTTAAAATTACTCTTCATATTTTATTGTTCAGTTGCTAAGTCATCTCCTACTCTTTACGACCCCATGGACTGTGGCACACCAGGCTTCCCTGTCCTTCATTAGCTCCTGGAGTTGCTCAAACTCATATGCATTGAGTCAGTGATGCCATCCAACCATCTCATCCTCTGTCACCCCCTTCTCCACCTGCTCTCAGTCTTTCCCAGCATTTGGGTCTTTTCCAATGAGTTGACTCTCTGCATCAGGGGCCAATGTATTGGAACTCACAAATCAGATATAATCCTGTGACAAACAGATTCAAGGGATTAGATCTGATTTGTGAACTTCTCATATTAGAGGTTCTCAGGTACACTTTATGGCTTTGGCTTTTTATTTCACTGAATGCATGCCATTTAACAGAGCTAAAGGGTGATAAATTTAAGAACTATGAAAGGCAACCAAATCCTGAGCATCACAGGCTAGAAGAGTGTTGAGCCTGGTTTGCACAGATGTGTCTGGCCTGCCCTCTGAGCTTCCGTACAAAACCAACAACAACCGTTCCTCATCAGGAGAAGCAGTCAGAACATCATCACATCTGGGGTCGAATAGCTGCTAATTTTACACAGAAAGAGTGCCTATTTGACTTTTTTCACAAGTTCTTTTGGCATTCCAATCAACGTAAACATGTTGACTAGATGGTTATTTTCTCAGGGAAAACTGTTTCGTCTGATCCCATTTACTCTTTTTCTCATACTTAAATTTACAAGTAAACATTCCAGCATTCACAACGAGGTTTAACTTCATTTCCCTATCTGCATTCAACATTTTACTTGTTGAAAGCACTGCTATGAAGTTCATAATTTTCTTTAGACAAAAACATGTACACCAAAACCCCACCAAAACACTGCATCTTTTCCAATAACCCCATTTTAAGAAATATAAGCATATGATAACAAATTCATATCCCAATATTAAAACACACATCTAAAATCTGCTATTTTACTTATATGTGTCTCTCTGATCTGGATGTCAGAGATTGAATTATCATGCTTATAAAGAAATCCTTTTCTCCTCAACAAATCAACTACATGATACTGCCCTAAACTCTGGAAAAGTAAATGACTTTTTCTAAGACCTACAGATTAGTTAGGACTAGCTAGCTTTTATTGGGATTCAGTCTTTATGTATGCATTTCCAGGAATGCTTGGTGAGGAGAATCCTACAGTTCACACCACAATACCTATACAGATTGAGAGAATCAAGATTTGGGGCCTTGATTAGTTAATGAAGCCAGGGATATATTATTACTCACCCAATCTACAATTATTCAATTGCATTAATTAAGCAGGGAAGCCAAGTGATTCCTGTAAGAGTTAAATATGTATTAACCACTAGGAGTCAGTGAGATTATGAATGTTTGCTGAAAATGAGTCACACAGACCGACCTTGTTCTAATTTCACTTCTGCCACCTTTCCTTGGTTGTTTGACCTTGTAAAACTACATAATCTCTTAGCCTTAAGTTTCTTCTGAAAAATAAGCAAAATAATAGTTACTTTACTGATTATAAATTTCCCCCCCTCTCTCTATACATATCTATCCAATGTGTGTGTGTATACATATTTGGCATAATGAGTAATCAATGGCAATTTTGTTTTCACTGTACTGTACCCAACCCAACTGTAAGCTCTCATTTCTCCTATCAATATGAGAAACAGACAATGAAATTCATGTCCTAGGATATCATTATTTATCAGTTCACTCTCACTTTCTATTTGTTTAAGAGAAGTTGAAAGAGTAAGATTAACTATAAAAAATCATACAAATGTCTAATTTCAAGGAAATAGTGCCTGTGGAACAGAAAATACTTGTATAATGGTCTCTTTTTTCAGTTGAGAAAAGAAAAGTCTGAACAAGCCTACTCACAAAACCTTCCATTTAAAATTTTTCCTAGCACCTCCTTCATAAAAACCTCCTGCAAATAACTGGTATAGAATTGGGAAGCAACATCGAGGGAAAACAAAAACTGCTACAAACGCAGTAAACCATAGAATACTAGAATGGGAAAAGCCACTTAAAAAGGACTAGTGAGAGGAAGATATTAAAGAGACAAACCTTTTACTTGTCCCTGAAATTATATAAAATTGTCATAACTTATCAGTAAAAATAACTATACCCAAATCAACGGCAACTTCTTTAACAGAAAGACCATATTTTCTTAAAATTGCCAGAAGACTCTTCCAATTGTACATTTGTGCATGTGGTACATCAAATAATAAGGGGTAAGGTTTGTTATTTCAGCAAGAAACAGTAGTTTTTAGAAAGTAAAATAATGCTGTTTCCAAGCCTTCACTCCTACAGTGAGATTGGAAAAAGAGAGAGTTTTGAATTTGCTAAGGCTGCTATAACAAAGTACCGCAAGTGGGTGGCTTAAGCAATAGAACTTTATATTCTCACAGTTCTGCAGGCTAAAAGCCCAGATCAGGCTGTTAGCAGGGTTGGTCCTTTCTGAGGGCTGTGAGGAGGGAATCTGGGTCATGCCCCTTTCATAGCTTCAGTGTTTTGCTGCAAATCGGGATGTGCTGGGCCTATAGACCCATCACCTAGATCTCTGCCCCTGTGTTCACATGGCATTCCTCTTCTGCGCATGTCTCTTTCACACATATCTCAACCTTGTATAACAGCATGTTTTATCAGCTTGGGAGCTCACCTACTTCAGAACGACCTCATCAAAGCTTCATTACATCTGCAAGGCTATTCCCAAACGAGGTCACTTCCTGAGGTACTGGGCGTTAGGACCTCACACATGAATTTTGGGGGAGACACAATTAAACCTAGCAAGACAGAAGAGAAAGGACTGCTTCTGAAATGGTAGAGCAAACCACCCCTGCCAAAGCAGACAAAACCTAACTAGATACTCATTAAGATAGGTGTCACTGCTGGTATACATGTGAAATGTCACTGAGACTTCTTGCAGTTTTCTTATCTACCATGTAGATGATTCTGCCTACTGATATTCATCTTTGCAACCCATGGACTGTAGCCCATCAGGCTCCTCTGTTCATGAAACTCTCCAGGTAAGAATACTGGAGTGGGTAGCCATTCTCTTCACCAGAAGAGAATGAGCTGGAGATTGAATCCAGATCTCTTGCATTGCAAGCATATTCTTCACCTACTGAGCCACCAGGGAAGCCCAGTGATATGAAATAAAGCACATGAGTACTTCAGAATATGAGAGAAAGAAATTAGGATCTAAGTCCAAGCACACTGATACTAGGACATCTAATCAGGGAATGGAAACATACTTGATTTCATAAGACTTTCAAATTTACTAATAGTTCCTTTTTCTTTCTAGAATATGGTTTATAAGCAGCCTTATATTATTAAATAAGTGTAATTCACTATTGCTGAACCTAAGCAAGTCTTCCAAAACCCTAATTTCATCAGAATTATTAATCCCTCCCACAGATGCACATGCCTTATTCTGGGGCCAACTATATTGCAACAATTCTTTGTTGATAACAAAGGGTATAGGGGTGGGTAGCTTGAGGTTCTACTTTTATGGGACTTGATGTTTTACTTTTTTAAAAAAAGTCAACCTAATAGAACATGAACCAAGAGCTTTCACGTCTTCCAGGTACCAAAAAAATCTCTCCCACACAAATTTCAGCTTCAGTTAATTGACCAATGTTTTCCATGGTTGGGGGATGATTCTTAAAAGGGTTTTGAGCAAAGTGACGATGCTACTTGAAAGTGGTAATGTGACGTTGATGTTCACATTGAGATTATTCTTTTTTAGCTTCATTTTGTATTGAATAATCAAAAGAATTGGCTATCAATCTGGTGCTAGTGTGATTTTAATCATTAATACATCCTAATCTCCCTCGTAACGCAGAGGAAGATACCATAGTTCTGAGTTTTAGTTTTGTTTATTTAGAATATGATGCTATTTTTATTATGTTTATTTTAACATTATTATCTAACTATGGTATTTGATATAAATACTCCCTTTAAATTTTTTAAAGTATTTTAAAAATAAATTTAAAAGTCAATTTTTTAAAAGAAACTATGAAATAAGTAACAGTCATGAAGTTAGACAAACATTTGAAAGATAGCATGTAAATAACTAAAATATGGTAACTAATGATTCATTCTTTTACCAGAAGGCATTTGCATAGAGGAACAAAACATTCCACTGGATGCTCAATAAATGCATTCAGTTGCAGGAAAAAGGTGTCCTCCACACCTTGTTGGCATGTTTTAGTTGGGCAGAAAGCAAAAACCTGGAAATCCAACAGATCTCTTTTTTTGCTGGAATAGAACAAGGACTAAATTCCAACCACCTTAGGAGCTGGTGGCAAACCCTTCTCCATCCTATTTTCATCCTGGTTTGCCTGGTTTGCATTATGTTTAACCCCCAAAGCCACCTTTGATCCTTTTGGGAATAGGCAGAGTATATAAAAAGGGAAGTGATTAATCAGTATTTGTTGAATAAATGAATAGATAAGTTAACAGAGAAAACAGAGACTAAGAGGGAGAATTTGAAAACCTCTGATTGTTCTTAGCTCTACTGTTTTAATAAGGAGAGTTGATTCAAGGAGTACACTCTGATTCTAACAAGGAACATGCACTACACATGGCTCAGATGGGAAACATGGGGTCTGAATAGGCAGGAAATTAGAGAAAACACTCCTTAGTGATTGCTTGTCTTCTCTCTAGATGCCCTGGAGGACCACCTGATAATCCCAGATGGATCCAGAAATGACTTTTCAGGCAACCAGAGGAGACTGAAGCTGATGGTCACTTTGGCTGTATCTCGGATTAAGCGTAGCGACCCTAATTTACAGGAATCATGAAAATAAAATCCTGGTTGTTGGTGGAAAGGAAAGTGATAAAAGTCCATCTGAGAGGGAATCCAGCCTGAATTAATAAGAGAGAGAAAACACACCGTGTCTTCGTTCTCTGCTCAGGAAGTCCATCAGCATGACACTGAAAGCTCTTCTGGGGGAACAAGAGAAACTCCCTGGTGTCTACGTGGAAGTTGTTTTCATCCTAGTTGATGGGAAGATTCATAGGCTGTTGGAGAAAAATATCTGTTGCAGAGCAAAGAGAAATATGAGTGAATTAAACCTATTGTTCTTGACTCTCTAGTTTTCAACACATCTTCTTTGGTTATATGGGGCTTCCCTGGTAGCTCAGACAGTAAAGAATATGCCTGCAATGTGGGAGACCAGGGTTTGATCCCTGGGTTTGGAAGATCCCCTGGAGAAGGGCATGACAACCCATTTCAGTATTCTTGCCTGGAGAATGCCACAGATGGAGGATCCTGGTGGACTACAGTCTTTGAGGTTGAAAGAATCAGACATGACTGAGTGACTAACACTTTCACTTCACTTTCCTTTGTAATATGGAATTTACATATATGTTCCCTCTCTCCTAAACTGGACTCTGTCCAAAGGTAGTATAGGTTTCCTACCTATGATTCACTTTTGTTGTCCCATGGTACCCATTATTTGAGACACAATAGATGCTCAGTAACCCAGACAGCATCCAGACAGCATATTAAAAAGCAGATACATTTCTTTGCTAATAAAATACCAAGAAACTATATGGGGCTAAAAACCATGGCATGCATGGGCACTGGGAAAAATTGCGTACAAAAGATAAAAGGAGACCAAAAACATCCAACTGCAACTTAAGAGCCTGGAGCAAAAACAGGGTGCTGGGAGCAAAAGCAGAGTACTGAGCACCCCTGCACTCAGTACTCCTGGTGAAAGTGTTAGTCGCTCAGTCGTGTCAACTCTGCGGCCCCATGGACTGTAGCCCGCCAGGCTCCTCCATCCGTGGGATTCTCCAGGCAAGAATACTAGAGTGGGTAGCCATTTCCTTCTTCAGGGGTCTTCCCAATCCAGAGATCAAACCCGAGTCTCCTGCATGCAGGCAGATTCTTTATCTTCTGAGCCACCAGGGGAGCCAGCAGAGAGATGAGGAACCCACCTAAGCCACCTCTCCAATCCTGCCCCTGGACACCCACTTACCCTGACCCCATATAAGGAGCAAGTGTGCTTCCGCTCCACAAGCAAGGGAACCTGCTTGTTCTCTGTCCCCACTTGCTGCAGCAAGGGCCCCAACAAAGCCTTGCCTGATTTTCTTGTCTGAATTCTAGTCAATTCTATTGATTGGGGAAGGCCTAGAACCCTGGTTGGTATCAGATACTACATAAAACCGAGGGATGAGAGCTTTAGTACCCTCGCCCCAAACGCCTTAGGGATGTGCTGTGGGGCTGTCAACCAGAACCTCCCAGCAGTTCTATAAGGTAAGCGTGGTGGTCCCACTTCATAAATCAGGAGACGGGGCTCAGAGGAAGAGAGACACTTACCCAGGCCATGCGGCCTGCACCACAGCTGCTCTCTGACTCTGAGGTCAGTGTTCCCAGGGTTTTGGACCCTTGCCTCCCTGTCAGCCTGAATTGCCCCAGGAACCCTGTGGCCAGAATGCGGTCAGGGCTCTGGGGGCAGGTGGCAGTGTGGGTGAGCTGACGTTCACTCTCTGGAGTCTCTTGGCACCGGACAGCTATGAAGGCGCCTGGGGGGCAGGCGAGACTGTGCTCCCCCACTCCACTTCTCCACCTCCCTTCACTTCAAAAGGGGGAAAAAAAAAAAGAAAAGAGTTTTAGCGCCTTTATCTCCGACCCAGGTCAGAGCTGGAGAAGAACACAAGTAAAACAGTCCTTGTGGCTCTGAAAACCCCTGGCTGCTTTCCTGAGGTTGAGTCATGTCGCTGCTTCAGGAAGGTGTCATTAATTTGGTGCAAGAAATGAACAAATGCAAGTAACAGTGTGGCAGAGAGCTCCCCAAGGGAGTGAGAACTTTCTGGGTTGTATCCACAAGCGTGGGCTGAAAGCAAAGATTGCAGAATTACAGAAAGCGCTGATGGGCCTGGAACCTGAAAACATTCCTTTGGAGCAATTAAGAGGCAGCTTAGTGCCTCACCAGGCTGTATGTTCTTTGAAGATGCCTGGAGTTGGATCAAGAAGATGTTTTTTCCTTCAAATACGGTTTTATAATAAGTGTGTGTGTGGGTGAGACCAAGTTGGTCTCAGCCCCTGGGGCAGGTGCCCCAGGGATGTGGATGGAAGTAAGCAGGTGGCAGGAAGAAATGAAATAAAAATTGTCTTTGCAGTTTCTGTCCCGGAGACAGCAGGACCCTGCAGGACGTGACGTGGTGGCCTGGAGACGGTGATGCCTTTACTCTCCCACCTGGGGGTAAAAGCAGCATCTCCCAGAGGGGATTCAGAGCCTAGTGTACAGCTTAGCTGGGTGGGGCGGGTAGGGGGTTGGGTTGTGTGTGAAAAGGGGCGTGTCCAGGACGTGTCTGCTTCTGAGGGGTGACCCAGGGGAGTCTTTGTGCATAACATTTCTGGGACTTGTGCCCAAGTGCACACAGGAAGCCTGGCTACAGCCAATCAGACCAGGATCTCGGGCTGGAGCCAGAGATAATTGGCCTAGGGATGTGGGCAGGGGGC
>SJYC01135437.1:0-12340 GCA_006408675.1 Madoqua kirkii
GCAGACATTGGGTCTTGTTTTTCATTTGTTTCTATTGTTTTTAACTTATTTTTGAAATTTGAAAACTAACACCTGTATATATTTAAGATGTACAATGTGATGTTTAATGTACATATACATTGTGAAATGTTCACCCCAGTCAAGCTAAGGAACATATCCATCATCTCACAGCTGCCATTTTGTTTGTGTGTGCGATGAGAACACTTAAATTTTATTCTCTTGGCAAATTTCAAGTATACAATAGAGTACTGTTACCTATGGTCACATTGCTATATGGTAGATCTCCAGACCACATTTGTCCTACTCGGCTGAAACTCTGTACTCCGACATCTGCTCATTTCCTCCCGGATGCCTGCCCGCCCCTGCTAACTACCACTCTACTCTGCTTCTATGAATTTCACTCTTTTAGGTTTCACATACAAGTAAGATCATGTAGTATTTGTCTTTCTGTGTCTGGCTTACTTCACTTAGCATAATCTCCTCCACGTTGACTCATGTAGATGCAATTGGTGGTGTTTTGTTCTTTTTGAAAGTTGAATTCCATACACATAGGGCAATTTTTTAATCCATTCATCCATCAATGTACACCTAGGTTGTGCGATTGTGTCCCTATCTAGACTGTTGTAAACAGTTCTGCAAGGAACGTGGTAGTGAAAATCCTGGTTTCCTTTCCTTTGGAACCTATCCAGCAGTGGTACAGCTGGATTATATGGAACATTGGATGATGACAAACCAACCCAGTAGGAACCTCTTCTTTTGCTGGATGTGTTTTAGGAGCACAGAGATCGGACTCTCACCCCAGCTCAGGCTGTGTTTGGAGGACCCTGACTGATGACAACTCCAGATCTCCTTAGACCATTGCACATCCCGCCATGGATGCCTTGGGCCGCTGAGGGACTGTGGAGTTGAAGCAGTGTCTGTTGGTGTCCCAGAGTCCGGGCAAGCAGAATTTGAACTAATCTCCATTTCAGAAGGGAGCAGACTTAGGAGGAGGACAACCCCACACCCCATCAGAAATAGAGGGAAATGACTTGTCTCTTCTGCATTAGACTCTAATCTACTGACTCAAGGCTCCCACAGGCCACTTTTTTCTCTTGTATCCCCCATCATCTTTCTCTAATGAGTTCCCTTGCCTCCCCTTTTTCTAAATTTGTACAATCCAACAGCTGGAGAGGTTTTTACTTCTCCTAAGGGAGGCAGCTCCAATCATTCCTTTCCCTTGGCTGACTCTGGAAGTCTCTGGAGCCCCAGGTCCCTGGGCAAACCTCCCAGATGCCTACCAGCAGACTTCCAGCAGAAACCCACCTGTGGTGCTGTTGGGCTGAGCAGATTTGTCAGTGTGCAAACTTTCGGCAGCGTGGGCCTCACCGAGCGGTCCCATAGACCCTGCTGACACCAGGTCCATCCTTCTGAGCAGGACCTGCAGGGCAAGGCCAGGGCTGGATGCTGGAGCTGGAGACACATCCACGGTCAGTGCTCAGCTGCAGCTCCCCACCTCCTACCCCCGTCCCAGGGCTTTGAAGCAGGGCGTGCATGCTGCCTTCCCCTCACTCAGCAGGCAGAGCTGGCTACTTTCCAAAGAGTCTCAGCCCTGGAATCCAGACTCTTCTCCCCTTCCTCTCCTGCACCTCAGGGGACTTTGATCAAAGCAAGAAGAGAGGTTAACAAGTTTCATGGAAGCACAGTGATGCAGAAAGCTTGGGAGACGTAGTTAGCTATCCTGTCAGCAATTTAAACTTAGCAGGTTTCCAGAAATGACTGAGGTGGGGAATTGACCCCCAACTTTCTGGCCTTTTGCCAATTAGAGAGACTGTGAAGAACGGAGCCGTAGCCTCTAGTTCAGAGCACACCCTCCAGGTGAATCTGCTCCACTGTTCCAGGGCCTACAGTGAGCACAGCCTTCCTCCCAACATCAAGGATCCTGCAAGGGTTTGCACTTACCTGTCAGGCATGAGACATGCTCAGAGGTTTGTCCAGACTCTGTGTGTGAGCCAGTGGCTTATCACCCTTCCCCTGCCCATGAGCAGAGGGTAGCATGTGCTGTTGAGCAAACGCAAGGTAAAGTAAAGGATGCTGGGAAAGACCTGGGAATCCTTAAGTAGTGAGGAGCATGGGTTGAAAGCCAGACAGATCTGATCCAGTCTTGTCATCTGATGATCTTGGGCAAGTTACTAAACCATGTTGAGTCCCAGCTTCCTTGTTTGTTGAGAAGCAGTAATTTCATCTACCCTTAGGACTTCTGTTGTGCAAAATAAGTGAGCGAGTCCACATGAAATGCTTAGCACTTTGCTTGCCACAAACTGGACCTCAAAAAATGTAGCTGGTATTAATTAGTTCTTAAAAGGACCCTGAATTTTAGAAGGAGACTTCAAATGCCCAGGAATTTCATTATAAAGTGTCCACTTACATACTTAAAACATGTGACTGCCCCTTCTCTGAAAGGGACACAGGAAAATGACACCTTTTTGCAACGCTCAGTTCCACTCTCATCCCACATCCATACTAGAGTATCTGCCAGAATCCACTGCCCATGTACCAGGAGGCCTTGTTGCTAGAAGAAATCTTTAATATTATCCCCCATATCCTAACAGCTTAGTTGGTAAAGAATCCACCTGCAATACAGCAGACCCCAGTTCAATTCCTGGGTTGGGAAGAGCCCCTGGAGAAGGGAAAGGCTACCTACTCCACTATTCTGGCCTGGAGAATCCATGGACTGTGTAGTCTGTGGGATGACAAATAGATGCAACTGAACAAATTTCATTTTCACTTTCACATCCTCCCAAATAGCTCTTAACCACTTCTACACCATCTTCTCTACTGTCTCTCCTAGTGAATGCAGGCATTCCTAAGAGATATTGCAGTCTTGGTTCCAAACTACTGCAATAAAACAATTATCTCAGCAAATCATACAATTTTTGGTTCCCCAGTGCATATGAAAGTTATGTTTATGCTACACTGTAGTCTGTTAAGTACACAATAATGTTATGTCTAAAAAAAATGTACGTGCTTGAATTTAAAAATACTTTATTGCCAAAAATATGCTAACCATTATCTGACACTTCAGTGAGTTGTAGTAGTAACATCAAAGATCACTGGTCACAGATCATCATAAAAAATGCTGATTCTTAAGAAGTCTTAAATATTGAGAGAACTACCAGAACATAACACAAAGATGGGAAGGGAGCAAATGCTTTTGGAAAAATGGCGTTAATGTACTTGCTTGACTCAGGGTTGTCATAAGTGTTCAATTTGTCAGGGACACAACATCTGAAAGACACAATAAAGCAAAGTATATATATATTTAAATACATATTTATATATATATAAATGTGTATATATATAAATGTAAAATGTAAATGCATATAAATGTACAATGCATATATATGTAAATGTATATAAATTTAAATGTATATGTATATGTGTGTATACACATACACATGTATACAAATACATATACAATACATACATATACAAATGTGTATATATATAAATGTAAATGTAAATATATGTAAATATATAAATGTAAAATGTATATAAATGTATATATTTGAATACTAAATGTTGTAATATCCATCCATCCATTCATCCATCCAATGAATAGTTTTAATAGTTGATTACCTGCTAAAAACAAGACACACACAACTCTGATACTTGTGAGTCTAGCAAGTAGAGGTAAACATTTAATACATCATAACACTGACATTTAGCTACAATTACCATTATCGTATACCCAATTTAACTGGGAGTGCCCATAGTCTAGACAGAATCAGCCTGTATTCCTAAACCACTTTCTGCTTTCCCAGGATTCCTGGTGGGGGAGGGTTGGGTATCTTAGGTTCTCATGATTAGCTTTGGAGCCAAGTGCCTGCTTCCTCTGGTCATGGACCACCTAATGCTCTTTTGTGTGCTCTTGTTGTTTTACACTGTAACACCTGGACATAAAACTCGTCCTCATCTTCAATTTCCAAGAACACTCTACTAATACTGCAATAATTTGTTAATGAATATATAATTACCTAGATGTAAATTCTGACATGAAAGGCATAAGATATGTAAAGAGGAGTGAATAAAAGGAAACAGTTTTGTGTGCTATCAAAGTTAAATTACTATCAGATTAAAGTAGACTGTTATAAATACAAGATGTTTTAGGCAAGCCTCAGCAGAGCCTGGTGGGCTGCTGTCTACGGGGTCACACAGAGTTGGACACGACTGAAGTGACTTAGCAGCAGCGGCAGCAGCAGGAACAGCAGGGTAGCCACAAAGCAAAAGCCTATAGTAGATATGCAAAAGAGAAAGAAAAATGGGTCAAAGTGCACCATTATAGGAAATTGTCAAATCACAAAAGAAGACAGAAAATGGGAAAGAAACTTCTTTACAAGAAGTCTTACTAGAAAATAATCAACAAAATATCAATAGTAAGTCTATACCCATCAATAATTACTTTAAATGTCAATGGACCAAACTCTCTAATCAAAAGACACAGAGTGACTGAATGGATTAAAAAACGGACCCAACTGTATACAAGAGTCTTCAGCTTTAAGATCATACACAGACTGAAAGTTAAGGGATAGAAAGTGATATCCCATACCAATAGAAACTAAAAGAAAGCAGACATAGCTATATTTGGGACTTCCCTGGTGGCTCAGAGGTTAAAGCATCTGCCTCCAATGTAGGAGACCCAGGTTCGATTCCCGGGTTGGGAAGATCCCTTGGAGAAGGAAATAGTAACCCACTCCAGTATTCTTGTCTGGAGAATCCCATGGACAGAGAAGCCTGGTAGGCTACAGTCCATGGGGTCGCAAAGAGTCGGACATGACTGATCGACTTCAACATACTATACTATATTATAGCTATGTTCATATGTACAAGAGACTTTAAATCAAAAACTGTAAGAAGAGAAAGAGAAGACTGTTATATAATGATAAGGGAGTCAATTCACCAAATGATATAACATTTATAAATATTTATGTGCCCAACACAAAAACATTTAAATATATAAAGCAAATAGTAACATATATGAAGGGATAAATAGATAGTAATACAGTAATAGCAAGAGACTTTAATATCATACTTTCAAAAACAGTTCATCCAGACAGGAAGTCAATAAGGAAACGTTGAACTTAAACTTAATGTTAGACTAGATGGACCTAACAGATAAACACGGAACATTTCATCCAACAGCAGCAAAACACAAAACATGGAATGTTCTCCAGGGTAGATGATATGTTAGGCCATAAAACAAGTCTTAGTAAATTTAAAAAGTATATATATATTTAAATACATATTTATATATATATAAATGTGTATATATATAAATGTAAAATGTAAATGCATATAAATGTACAATGCATATATATGTAAATGTATATAAATTTAAATGTATATGTATATGTGTGTATACACATACACATGTATACAAATACATATACAATACATACATATACAAATGTGTATATATATAAATGTAAATGTAAATATATGTAAATATATAAATGTAAAATGTATATAAATGTATATATTTGAATACTAAATGTTGTAATATCCATCCATCCATTCATCCATCCAATGAATAGTTTTAATAGTTGATTACCTGCTAAAAACAAGACACACACAACTCTGATACTTGTGAGTCTAGCAAGTAGAGGTAAACATTTAATACATCATAACACTGACATTTAGCTACAATTACCATTATCGTATACCCAATTTAACTGGGAGTGCCCATAGTCTAGACAGAATCAGCCTGTATTCCTAAACCACTTTCTGCTTTCCCAGGATTCCTGGTGGGGGAGGGTTGGGTATCTTAGGTTCTCATGATTAGCTTTGGAGCCAAGTGCCTGCTTCCTCTGGTCATGGACCACCTAATGCTCTTTTGTGTGCTCTTGTTGTTTTACACTGTAACACCTGGACATAAAACTCGTCCTCATCTTCAATTTCCAAGAACACTCTACTAATACTGCAATAATTTGTTAATGAATATATAATATACCTAGATGTAAATTCTGACATGAAAGGCATAAGATATGTAAAGAGGAGTGAATAAAAGGAAACAGTTTTGTGTGCTATCAAAGTTAAATTACTATCAGATTAAAGTAGACTGTTATAAATACAAGATGTTTTAGGCAAGCCTCAGCAGAGCCTGGTGGGCTGCTGTCTACGGGGTCACACAGAGTTGGACACGACTGAAGTGACTTAGCAGCAGCGGCAGCAGCAGGAACAGCAGGGTAGCCACAAAGCAAAAGCCTATAGTAGATATGCAAAAGAGAAAGAAAAATGGGTCAAAGTGCACCATTATAGGAAATTGTCAAATCACAAAAGAAGACAGAAAATGGGAAAGAAACTTCTTTACAAGAAGTCTTACTAGAAAATAATCAACAAAATATCAATAGTAAGTCTATACCCATCAATAATTACTTTAAATGTCAATGGACCAAACTCTCTAATCAAAAGACACAGAGTGACTGAATGGATTAAAAAACGGACCCAACTGTATACAAGAGTCTTCAGCTTTAAGATCATACACAGACTGAAAGTTAAGGGATAGAAAGTGATATCCCATACCAATAGAAACTAAAAGAAAGCAGATATAGCTATATTTGGGACTTCCCTGGTGGCTCAGAGGTTAAAGCATCTGCCTCCAATGTAGGAGACCCAGGTTCGATTCCCGGGTTGGGAAGATCCCTTGGAGAAGGAAATAGTAACCCACTCCAGTATTCTTGTCTGGAGAATCCCATGGACAGAGAAGCCTGGTAGGCTACAGTCCATGGGGTCGCAAAGAGTCGGACATGACTGATCGACTTCAACATACTATACTATATTATAGCTGTGTTCATATGTACAAGAGACTTTAAATAAAAAACTGTAAGAAGAGAAAGAGAAGACTGTTATATAATGATAAGGGAGTCAATCCACCAAATGATATAACATTTATAAATATTTATGTGCCCAACACAAAAACATTTAAATATATAAAGCAAATAGTAACATATATGAAGGGATAAATAGATAGTAATACAGTAATAGCAAGAGACTTTAATATCATACTTTCAAAAACAGTTCATCCAGACAGGAAGTCAATAAGGAAACGTTGAACTTAAACTTAATGTTAGACTAGATGGACCTAACAGATAAACACGGAACATTTCATCCAACAGCAGCAAAACACAAAACATGGAATGTTCTCCAGGGTAGATGATATGTTAGGCCATAAAACAAGTCTTAGTAAATTTAAAAAGACAAACCATATCAAATACCTTTTCTAACCACAACAATATGAAACCAGAAATCAACTACAAGTAGAAAACTGGAACATTCACACATAAGTGAAGGTTAAACAACATTCTCCCGAACAAACAATGTCAAAGAATAAATCAAAAGATAAGCAAATAAATGTCTCAAGACAAATGCATATTGAAACACAACATACCATGACATAGAGAAGGCAATAAAATGAATTCTAAGAGTGAGATTCGTAGCAATAAATGCCACATTAAGAAAAATACTCCCTGATGCTGGGAAAGATTGAAAAGAAAAGGAGAAGGGGGTGGCAGAGAATGAGATGGTTAGATAGCATCACTGACTCAATGAACATGAATTTGAGGAAACTCCAGGAGATAGTGAGGAACCAAGGAGCCTGGTGTGCCACAGCCCATGGTGTCATAGAGTCAGACACGACTTAGTGACTTAACAACAACAGAAGGTCTCACATAAACAACTCAAATATTTACCTCGAGGGCCTAGAAGAAGAACAAACTAAGCCCAGAGTTCATAGAGGGGGTGAAGTGAAAGTCTCTCAGTCATTTCCCATGGAATATACAGTCCATGAAGTTCTCCAAGCCAGAATACTGGGGTGGGTGGCCTTTTCCTTCTCCAGGGGATCTTCCCAACCCAGGGATCAAACTCAGGTCTCCCACACTGCAATCAGATTCTTTACCAGGTGAACCACAAGGGAAGCCCAAGAATACTGGAGTGGGTAGCCTATCCCTTCTCCAGCAGATCTTCCCAACCCAGGGATCAAACTGGGGTCTCCTACATTACAGGCAGATTCTTTACCAGCTGAGCTACCAGGGAAGCCTTTTTCATGGAAGAAAGCAATAACAAAGATTGACATAGAAATCAATGAAACAGAGACTAAAAGACAATATTAAAAATTAGTGAAAGTTTTTTTATAAAAGATAAGTAATATAGACTTAATAAGAAAAAATAAAAACTCAAATCATATTAGAAATGAGAGGAGGCACAACTGATACCATACAATTAAAAAGGATCAAAGAAACTACTATAAATAATTACATATCAACAAATTGAACAATATAGAAGAAATAGATAAATTCCTAGAAACATATTAACTGCCAAGACTAAATCATGAAGAAGTAGAAATCTGAATAGACCAATTACTAGTAGGGAGACTGACTCAGAAGTAAAAAATTTCCTAACAGAGAAAAGTCCAGGACCAGATGACTTCACTGGTGAATTCAGCCAAATGTTTAAAACAAGAACTAAAGCCAATCCTTCTCAAATTCTTTCAAAAAAAGAGAAAGTAGGGAATACTTCCAAAATCATTTTATGAGACCAGCATTACCCTGATATTAAAGGACACTACAAGTTAAAGAAAATTACAGACCAATATTCCGGATAAACATAGATGTAAAAATTCTCAAAACAACAACAACAGCAACAACAACAACCAAAAAACCCCCACAAACCAAATTCACTTATACAACAAAAGAATGCTACAGCGTGACCAAGTGGGATTTACTCCAAGGATGTGGGAATGGCTTAACATCAGCAAATCAATGTGATACACTGCATGAACTGAATGAAAAATAAAAATCATATGACTGTCTCAATAGATGCAGAAAATGCACTTGACAAAATTCAGCATCTTTCATGATGACGACTCTTAAGCACACTCTACAGAAGGAACATAATAAAAGCTATACATAACAAGCCTGCAGCTAACATCATATTTGATAGTGAAAATTTCAGTTTTTCCACTAAGATCAAGAACAAGACACAAATACCTATTCTCACTACCTTTACACAATATAATATTGGAAGGCCTAGCCAGAGTATTTGGGCAAGAAAAACAAATAAGTACATTCAAGTTGGAAGAAGTAAGACTGTCACTATTTGACAACAATATAATACTATATATAGAAAACCCTAAGGACTTCACAAAAACAGAATTAATAAACAAATTCAGTTAAGTTGAAGGACATAAAGTGAAAGTGAAAGTCATGTTATAGTCCATGGACTTCTAGGCCAGAATACTGAAGTGGGTAGCCGTTCCCTTCTTCAGGGGATTTTCCAAGCCCAGGGGTTGAACCCAGGTCTCCCACAGTGCAGGCAGATTCTTTACCAACTGAGTTACCAGGAAAGCTCAAAATTGATAATCAAAGGAAGGATACAAAATTGATATACAAAACTCTGTTGCATTTCTATACAATAATAATGAACTATCAAAAGAAAAATTATGAAAACAGTCCTTCTATAATTGTACCAAATGGAATAAAATACCTTGGTAAAATAAGTTTAACCAAGGAGGTTAAAGCCCTGTGTACTAAAAACTGTAAGACATTTATGAAAGAAATGAAAAAAGACACAATCAGATGGAAGAAACATTCCACACTCATGGGTTGGAGAAATAAATATTGTTAAAATGCCTATACCACCCAAAGCAACCCATTGATTTAATGCAATCCCTATAAAAAATGTCAATGGCATTTTTCACAGAAATAGAAAAAGAATCTAAAATATTTATGAAAGCACAAAGATCTGGTTAGTCAGCCAGAGCAAACTCAATAAAGAACAACAGAACAGGAAATATCACATTTCCTTATTTCCAATTATATTATAAAGCTATAGTAATCAAAACAGTATGGGATGGTCATAAAAACAATGGAGCAAAATAGAGATTCCGTAAATAAACTATTGCATAAATGGTCAATTAACTTTTGACAAAGGAGCCAAAAATATGTAATGGGAAAAAGATACTATTTTCTATCAATGCTATTGGGAAACTGGATTGCCATATGCAAAAGAATAAAACCAAATGTCTATCTTACATCATACACAAAAAATCAACTCAAAATGGATTAAAGACTTGAATGTAAGACCTGAAACTACAAAAGTTAGGGTGTAAACTCAACTTTGGCCTTGACAGTGATTTTTTTAAGATGTGACACCAAAATCATAGGCAACAAAAGCAAAAGTAAATAAGTATTACTACATCAAACTAAGACATTTCTACTCAGCAAAAGGAACAATCAACAAAATGAAAAGGCAGCCTATTTGATGAGAGAAAGTATTTTCAAACTATATACATGATAAGGGGCTAATATCCAAAGTATTGAAGTAACTTATACAAGTCAATAGCAAAAAGAGTAAAATAAAATAAAAATAGACAAAGAACCTGAATAGGCATTTTTACAAAGATGGCATACAAATGACCAACAGGTATATGAAAACATACTCAATGTTATTAATGAGGGAGATGCAAATCAAAACCACAATGAGATATCACTTCACACTTTGGGAATGGTTGTTATCAGAAAAAGCATGAAATAGCACATGCTGATGAGCATATAGAGAAAAGAGAACTCTTGAATACTGTTGGAATGTAAATTGCTGCCACTATGGAAAACAGTATGAATTTCTTCCAAAAATTAAAAATAGAACTAACACAGGATCCTGCAGTCTCACTTCTGGGTATTTATCAGAAGGAAATGAAAACAGGATCTCAGAGTGATGTCTGTACCTCCATGCTCAAAGCAGCAGTATTCACCAAGGTCAACAAATGGAGACAGCCTAAGTGCCCATCAGTGGATGAATGGATAAAGAAGATTACAGAACAGAGAAACAGAGAGAGCAGACAAGAGGCTTCAGGGACTGGAGGGCAGAAGAAATAAAGAGAGGTGGGCAAAAGGGCATGAACATCCGGTTGTTAAGATGAACACAGTCTGAAGATCTAATATATAACATGGTGACTATAACTGATAGTACTGTACTGGGTAACTGAAATTTGCTAAGAGAGCAGACTTAAATGTTCTCATCCACACTAAAAAAAAAAAAGATAATTATGTGAGATAATAAATGTGTTAATTAACTCGGTGGGGAGAGAATCTTTTTTGTAATGTATACATATATCAAATCATTATGATGTATACTTTAAAGATCTTATAATTTTTTTGTCAATTATACCTCAGTAAAGCTGAATAAAGAAGAAAACTGTGCTTATATTAAAAAAAAATGTGTGGGTTGTTAGACCTACCTGTGGATTTTGTAGGAAGGAGGTATGAGGCTAGGGATTTTTTATAAAAACAATCCAAACTGTACAGCTGCAAGCTGTACATCAAGCATGTGTGTGCGCCTGCTCAGTTGCTCCCTCATGTTCAACTCTTTGGGACCCTATGGTCCTTAGGATTCTCCAGGCAAGAATACTGGAGTGGGTTGCCATGCCCTCCTCCAGGGGATCTTCCCAACCCAGGGATCAAACTGACATCTCCTCTGTCTCCTGCACTGACAGGCAGGTTCTTTACCTCTAGTGCCACCTCTTTCTTTTTAAAAAAATTAATTAATTTATTTTGATTGGAAGATAAGTACTTGACAAGTTTGTGATGGCTTTTGCCATTCATCAACATGAATTGGCCACGCTCCAGACATCTCAGCCCTGGGGACTCTGCTTACCCACCCAAGCCCATACCCAACTCAGAGTTGCTCCCAGCCTCTCAGCATCTGTATGACTTCGCCTTGTATTCTTTTCTCCTCTTAGAAAACACATTTCTCTCATCTCATACAGAACAGTTTTGCTCTTCTCTCTGTGTTGTACAAGTTCCTGAAAATCACCTGAGGGCCTCCTCTTCTTGCTGAAGCTAATCATAAGGCACATGTCTAAGCAAAGGACTTTCCACCTTGGAGGTGAGGGCTGCCAGCTGTCAAGGCATTTTTGTCCCAGCCATGCAATGAAAAAGTACAGGTTTCATGTCTGTATCATGGGAGTGGGATGCCTGCCTTAACTTAGAAGCCAGAGAAGTTGAAGGACAAGTCAAAGTAGCCAGACAAGCTGGAAGGGGAACAGAGGACTTGAAAAGCCTGTGTGGTGGAAATAAAGATATAAACATGGGGAAAGATGCAGGTGCATCACCCCTTCCCCAGAAAAATGATCTCATTTTTTTGAAAAGCCTTTCAGGGAATCTTCTCCACTACCATCTCCTGTCACTTTACTCCAATCCCTAGGGCTGCCCAGAAGGACAAGGACAGTTGGATACCATTCCCTGGACCCTTACCTGGTAGCTGAGATTCTCAATGATAATATTGTCTTTTCTAAAAATAAAAAAAA
>SJYC01135438.1:0-16970 GCA_006408675.1 Madoqua kirkii
CTTAATTAAATTTTGTTTAACAGGTATTTCTGCTATCATTTTGCAGTCAATTTTGAAATGAGTACATTTGCTCATTATAATTTTAACATATGAACTGTTTGGCAGAAGTGTTGCTGAGCTTGAAAATCATTCTTTGGATGTAAAACGCTGGGCATCAATCTTATAACATTTGCAGATGAATATTGACTCTGTTTACTACACACACACACACACACACACACACACACACACACACACACACACCCTTAACTCCCCTTAGCTTTTAGGGAATTGGTTGTAGAAGCAACCTGGAGTAAGATGTGTATAAGAGACAGCAATAATATAGAAAACATTTGTAAAAATAAGAAAAACACAAAATTTATGTAATTTTTAATCAACATAGATTGTTCATTTTTTTCAAACAAATCTAGCCCAATTAAAACCATAAATATATTTATTGAAAACAAAGAAATAAAACAACAGTGGGAGCAATGATAACTTTGAAAATTCGGTGAATGGGAGTTGAAGGTAGGTTTTATTATTGGAAAAAGGAAGGGCATGAATGGTGATTTAGGAAATTTTAGTGGGTATAATTTGCTGGTTGCTGCTATGATCCTACGCTTACCTAGTTCTAATTTCATGGAGTTGCCACACTGTGGTCAAAAGTCACAGAAACTCTTGATATCTAATGGTCAAATCATAAAACAATTTTAGTTGGTATTGTAAGACTATCACATGGTAGGGAGGAGAACAACTTCTGTGTGTTACATATCAATGCTTCACCAATTTTTTTTACATTAATCCTTCTCTTTAAAAAATTTTAAAATTGTAGTATAATTGCTTTGCAATGTTGTGTTACTTTCTACTGTACACTGAAGTGAATCAATTATATTTATACATATACCCCCTTCCTCTTGGGCCTCTCTCCCACCCACCCCCATCCCACCCATTTAAGTCATCACAAAGCACTTAGCTGAGGTTCCCATCCTTTATAGCATCTTCCCACTATAATATTTATATTATTGTTGTTCAGTCGCTCAGTCACGTGCTTTGTGACCCCATAGACTGCAGCATGTGAGACTTCCATGTCCTTCACCATCTCCCAGACCTTGCTCAAACTCATGTTCATTGAGTCAATGATGACATCCAACCATTTTATCCTCTGTCATCCTCTTTTCCTTCTGCCTTCAATCTTTACCAGCAACAGGGTCTTTTCTAATCATTTGGCTCTTCGCATCTTGGAGCTTCAACTTCAGCATCAGTCTTTCCAATGAATATTCAGGGTTGATTTCCTTTAGGATTGACTGGTTTGATCTCCTTGCAGTCCAAGTGACTCTCAAGAGTCTTCTCCAACACCACAGTTCAAAAGCATCAATTCTTTGGTGCTCAGCTTTCTTTATAATCCAAGGCTCACATCCATACATGACTACTTCATGGTACACTGAGTTAAATGGGGAGAAATTCCTGATGCTTCATTCCTATCTGGGTGCTTCCAAGCTGAGGAGAATGATACCATGGCATCTACAACCAATTCACGATCATAGTTTGTCACTTCACTTACTGCAGAAATTATATTTGCAGAAGTGTAAGGCATCCGGTCCCATCACTTCATGGGAAATAGATGGGGAAACAGTAGAAACAATGTCAGACTTTATTTTGGGGGGCTCCAAAATCACTGCAGATGGTGACTGCAGCCATGAAATTAAAAGACACTTACTTCTTGGAAGAAAAGTTAAGACCAACCTAGATAGCATATTAAAAAGCAGAGACATTACTTTTCCAACAAAAGTCCATCCAGTCAAGGCCGTGGTTTTTCCAGTAGTCATATATGGATGTGAGAGTTGGACTGTGAAGAAAGCTGAGCGCTGAAGAATTGATGCTTTTGAACTGTGGTGTTGGAGAAGACTCTTGAGAGTTCCTTGGACTGCAAGGAGATTCAACCAATCCATTCTGAAGGAGATCAGTCCTCGGATTTCTTTGGAAGGAATGATGCTAAAGCAGAAACTCTAATACTTTGGCCACCTCATGTGAAGAGTTGACTCATTGGAAAAGACTCTGATGATGGGAGGGACTGGGAGGAGAAGGGGACGACAGAGGATGAGATGGCTGGATGGCATAACTGATTCGATGGATGTAAGTCTGAGTGAACTTCAGAAGTTGATGATGAACAGGGAGGCCTGGCGTGCTGTGATTCATGGGGTCACAAAGAGTTGGACACGACTGAGCGACTGAACTGAACTGAACTGAACTGAACTGAAGGCTTAAGAATATATGTGCATAACTCAAGGAATAAAATAACATGACAAGTACGCAGATAAAAAGATGTAAAGAGAAATTTTAAGCCTAAAATTCTCTGTGTATGTGAATATGCCTGTCTGTAAGAGAGAGAGAGAGAGAGGAAAAATAAAAAAGAGAGAGAGAGAAAGATTGATCTATGACACATTTGCCCATTTCATGCCATTTACAAAGTATGCATGAGGACATATAAAATTCCCCTTGGGTGATCTAAAAGCTCAAAATATTCTTATATTTTTGAAACAGTATGCCATGTTCACAGCTTGTTAGAATTGCTCTTTTTGTTTAAATTGTAATAGCGTGCTTGAAATATTAACATCAAGGCCCTTCAGATTTCCTTTCATGGGAACACTATCCACAGTTGACTAAATTCTACTTTTCAGTAATTATTTATTTAAAAAACGTTGGTTATATTAGTCCAGCTTAATTAAATTTTGTTTAACAGGTATTTCTGCTATCATTTTGCAGTCAATTTTGAAATGAGTACATTTGCTCATTATAATTTTAACATATGAACTGTTTGGCAGAAGTGTTGCTGAGCTTGAAAATCATTCTTTGGATGTAAAACGCTGGGCATCAATCTTATAACATTTGCAGATGAATATTGACTCTGTTTACTACACACACACACACACACACACACACACCCTTAACTCCCCTTAGCTTTTAGGGAATTGGTTGTAGAAGCAACCTGGAGTATTAATTATGAGATTAGCATCAGATAGCCTCAAGATTCTCCTCCATCATGATTATTTACTGGATATGTGAGCCTAGCATCTTTTTTTTTTTATATAATTTACTTCATAGCAGTGTTGTGAATGATTTAAGTAGTATATAAACATTCTTAACACAAAGCTTTATAGTTAAAGCTTAAAATATGGTATCTGATACCATTATATAATATATAGCCCAAACTAATACATACATATTGCTTTCTATATTGCAAATGTTATCTCAAATTTTCAAAGCATTAGCTCTAACAAAACTTGTGAGTTATACATCAATAAAATTATCTCCATCTTGCAAATTAGATCACTGAAGCACAGAGAAGTTAAGTGATTTACCTAAAGAATTTTTGGTGATGATTTATAGTGTCCCAAGCATCCTTATTTGGGTCCTTGTGTGAATGATGCTTCTAAATTTAAGCAATTCATACCAAATAAGTACAAGATGTGTTGTCATAATCCCTTTCTACTGTACCCTCCAAAACTTAATTGTCTGGTAAAGAAAACTTTTTCCTTTTGCTTAAAGAATCTTCTGTCACTCTAGACTTAATAACACTTTATTGACAACAATATTAAAAATCATTAGAAGTTGTTTTCCTATATTTAAATTCCTTTGAAAAGACTGCAATTTTTAATATCCATTTCATTCTACAGGTTATAGGCATCTATCTCTGAATATTTTGAAAGACTTTCTTCTTGCCATAGAAGTGATACGTTCACCATCCAACACACCAATTGCTCATTTACTTAGATTTTAAATTTCAATGATATTAAACAGCTTTACAAAGAATCAAATTATATTATTTCACTTTCTCCTATTATCTCCTATCATTCTAAGTACTTCATTAGTTCCAGTCTGTTTTCATGGAATTCATAAGGCAATGATTATCCATCCTGGCACTTATCATAGTTATCAGTATTTTTTTTAATGCATTTTTTAATGCCTAGGCTCCACCTGTAGGAATTCTGATTCAACTAATTTAATAAGCATTCTGAACATCCATATGTTTTAAAATTTTCTTCCTATGTTTCTAATATGCACATTCTCTCAATTATTAATAGTTCCTTTCTTACTGTATTAGAAGTACAGTCTTCTCTAAGTATCCACCAGAGATTGGCTCTAGGACCTACCTCAGATACCAAAATCCATGGATCTTCAAGTCCCAGAGGTGGCCATGTGTATCTGCTGTTACTCATCTACAGTTCAACCTATCATGAAACTTGAAGTACTGTATGTGTTTACTGGGGAAAAACATCTGTGTATAAGTGCACTCCTGCAGTTCAAACCTGTATTGACAAAGGTCAACTGTATTCAGTTTAATGTGGGGTCATGACTTCATCATATGTCAATAGTCTTAATTCCCCTTCTCTTTGGGCCCACAGAGCTCTTCAACCATAATTGGGCCCTCACTTCTGCATTTCAACTCTTCTAAATTTTGATTCCATCTCTTTATTATTGGCTTCTCCATTCCCCTTTCCTTCTTATCTCTGATTCTCAAGACTCAGAAAAACCTCCTTTCTTCTAGACCAGGCTATAGCCTGTGAAGGAAGATAGTTTATGTATTTCTTCTGCCATCTAGAGCAGGGAAACTCCCAAATAATTTAAACTTTGTTGCATTTGTTTTGTCTTGTTTTGTTATTTAATTCAGGCTATCACAAAGTCTAGTATGTTAGTCACTTAGTCGTATTCAACTCTTTGGGACCCCATGGACAGAGCCCACAAGGCTTCTCTGTCCATGGAATTCTCAAAGCAACAGTACTGGAGTGGGTAGCCATTCCCTTCTCCAAAAGATCTTCCCCATCTAGGGGTTGAACTCAAGTCTCCTCCATTTCAGGAGGATTCTTTACCATCTGAGCCACTAAAGAAGTCAATTGTCATAACGGACAATATGAATTATCCAATGTAATATACATTACTTAGAATTTCTAAAAGTAATTTTTGTGTAAAAGTCTGCCAATGTGCCATTTTTTTCCATTTTTTTCCTTTTTACCTTTTGGGAATTTCTGTTTTTGTTGTTTTTGTTTTGTTTTGTTTTTAATACAGGAACACAGAATATAAGCTCTGATTATAAAATAGTTCATTCAGGGTCATGATTCAGGTTCATGATTGCTAGTCATTCAGTCTGATTTATATATCAGATGCTATATTTCAGTTTCTTGCATCCAAAGTGCTAAGTTATAGAAACTGTAAATGTTGATAGGGGCAAGTGAGATTCTTCCCTGTGCCCTGATCACTAAAGTCTGTGTGTCACAGCTAAGCACTAAAATGAACACAGAGCATCTCTCCCTTTAGAGTCAAAAGTTGGCACAACAGCTTAAGACTCATTAGAAAAACAAAGACACTGAGAATGGGCCTTTAGACTTTATAGCCAGTGCTTTTCAGAGTTTAAAAGAAAGGCTCAGATTTATAAGTTCTCCTAAGAATTCAATTCACTCTACTCTGATTTGATTTGCAAATCACCTAATTAAATCTATCTAATAATTTTAAATGTTCTGAATGTTTTCTGATGAGATACATAGGCTACATCCTGGAGGCATGACACGACTTCTAAGACTGATGATTTATCCCCAGAGGATTAGGTCCTCCAAAAAGACTTGCATTCTTGACAACACAGTAGAAATGGGGATTACTGTTTAATATGGTGGCCATATTAAAGTTTCATAAAGAAGTAAAAGATTAAAAAGGTTTTTTTTTTGTTTGTTTGTTTTTGTTTGTTTGTTTTTTGTTTGTTTTTAATGAACAAAGGCAGAAAAAGTGAACTGCCTATCTAGCAGAGGGACCAAAATGTTTTTAACATGTTTAAGGATGATAGACAGAGTGTAGTACTAATATTAGAGAATAATAAATGGTGCAGTTGCAAAGGTATCATCACACCAAATTCAGAGGGCATATATATTAGATTAAAGCAAGGTTTCTTAACCTTAATATCTGTGGCATGTTTCATGAGACCATTACCTGTTGTGGGGCTGTTCTGTGCTTTGAAGATTAAAAGAATCACCAGACCAAGTGAAGGATTTTGAATGAGAAAAAAAAAAAAGTGTTTTATGGAGATAATTCTGGTGATAATATACTGAATACATTGGAAGTAAGAAGATCTCATTTAGGTGCTAAGTTGCAATAACACAGAGATCCAGAACTAATTGGTGACTCTGGGAAGAGAAGAACAAAATGTTAGTAAGAAGACAGGAGCTAAGTAAACCAAGTTCATCAGAATGATGACTGAGTTTGAAGAGAGAGAAAAGGAAGGCTGATGGTTTTGAAGACTTACATGGATACAGTGAATACTACTGTATTATTCCTTTTACTCTTCCAGGAAGAATTTATTGTGATTTCATTCCTTCCACCTTTATCCAAGTACAAGTTAAATATTTCTTCATGATATGATGGAGATAATAAGTTATGGTGCTCGTTCAAGGTAAGAAACAGCTGCTGTGCTTTGCTTTAACAGCTGTGAAAAGATACCCCACGCTCAAGATAAGAGAAATCCAAGTAACATGGTAGGTGTTGCAAGGAGGCATCAGAGGACACATTGAAACCATATTCACAGAAAACTACTAAATCTAATCACACTAGGACCACAGCCTTGTCTAACTCAATGAAACCAAGCCATGCCTGCGGGGGAACCCAAGACAGGCGGGTCATGGTGCAGAGGTCTGACAGAACAGGGTCCACTGGAGAAGAGAATGGCAAGCCACTTCAGTATTCTTGCCTTGAGAACCCCATGAACAGCATGAAAAGCAAAATGATAGGATACTGAAAGAGGAACTCTCAAGGTCAATAGGTGTCCAATATGCTACTGGAGGTGAGTGGAGAAATATCTACAGAAAGAATGAAAGGATGGAGTCAAAGCAAAAACAAGACCCAGCTGTGGATGTGACTGGTGATAGAAGCAAGATCTGATGCTGTAAAGAGCAATATTGCATAGGAACCTGGAATGTCAGGTCCATGAATGAAGGCAAATTGGAAGTGATAAAACAAGAGATGGCAAATGTGAACGTCGACATTTTAAGAATCAGAGAACTAAAATGGACTGCAATGGGTGAATTTAACTCAGATGACCATGATATCTACTACTGTGGGCAGGAATCCCTCAGAAGAAATGGAATAGCCATTGTGGTCAACAATAGAGTTTGAAATGCAGTACTTGGATGCAATCCCAAAAATGACAGAATGATTTCTGTTTGTCTCCAAGGCAAACCATTCAATATCACAGTTATCCAAGTCTATGCCCCAACCAGTAACGCTGAAGAAGCTGATGTTGAACGGTTTTATAAAGATCTACAAGACCTTTTAGAACTAACACCCAAAAAAGATGTCCTTTTCATTATAGGGGACTAGAAAGCTAAAGTAGACATTCAAGACACACCTGGAATAACAGGAAAATTTGGCCTTGGAATGTGGAATGAAGCAGGGCAAAGATAAACAGAGTTTTGCCAAGAAAATGCACTGGTCATAGCAAACACCCTCTTCCAACAACATAAGATAAGACTCTACACATGGACATCACCAGATGGTCAACACTGAAATCAGATTCATTATATTCTATGCAGCCAAAGATGGATAAACTCTATACAATCAACAAAAACAAGACCAGGAGCTGACTGTGGTAGACCTTTTAGAACTAACACCCAAAAAAGATGTCCTTTTCATTATAGGGGACTAGAAAGCTAAAGTAGACATTCAAGACACACCTGGAATAACAGGAAAATTTGGCCTTGGAATGTGGAATGAAGCAGGGCAAAGATAAACAGAGTTTTGCCAAGAAAATGCACTGGTCATAGCAAACACCCTCTTCCAACAACATAAGATAAGACTCTACACATGGACATTACCAGATGGTCAACACTGAAATCAGATTCATTATATTCTATGCAGCCAAAGATGGATAAACTCTATACAATCAACAAAAACAAGACCAGGAGCTGACTGTGGTTCAGATCATGAACTCCTTATTATCAATTTCAGACTCAAATTGAAGAAAGTAGGGAAAACCACTAGACCATTTAGGTATGACCTAAATCAAATCCCTTATACAGCGGAAGTGAGAAATAGATTTAAGGGCCTAGATCTGATAGATAGAGTGCCTGATGAACTATGGAATGAGGTTTGTGACATTGTACGGGAGACAGGGATCAAGACCATCCTCGTGGAAAGAAAATGCAAAAAGCAAAATGGCTGTTTGGGGAGGCCTTACAAATAGCCCTGAAAAGAAGACAGGCAGAAAGCAGAGGAGAAAAGGAAAGATATAAGTATCTGAATGCAGAGTTTCAAAGAATAGCAAGAAGAGATAAGAAAGCCTTCTTCAGTGATCAATATAAAGAAATAGATGAAAAGAACAAAATGGAAAGACTTGAGATCTCTTCAAGAAAATTACAGATATCAAGGAAATATTTCATGCAAAGATGGGCTTGATAAAGAACAGAAATGGTCTGGACCTAACAGAAGCTGAAGATATTAAGAAGAGATGGCAAGAATACATGGAAGAACTGTACAGAAAAGATTTTCAAGACCCAGATAATCATGATGATGTGATCACTCATCTAAAGCCAGACATCTTGGAATGTAAAGTCAAGTGGGCCTTAGAAAACATCACTACGAGCAAAGCTAGTGGAGATGATGGAATTCCAGTTGAGCTGTTTCAAATACTGAAAGATGATGCTGTGAAAGTGCTGCACTCAAAACACCAGCAAATTTGGAAAACTCAACAGTGGACACAGGACTGGAAAAGGTCAGTGTTCATTCCAATCCCAAAGAAAGGCAATGCGAAAGAATGCTCAAACTACCACACAGTTGCACTCGTCTCACACGTTAGTAAAGTAATACTCAAAATTCTCCAAGCCAGGCTTCAGCAATACGTGAACTGTGAACTTCCTGATGTTCAAGCTGGTTTGAGAAAAGGCAGAGGAACTAGAGATCAAATTGCCAACATCTACTGGATCATGGAAAAAGCAAGAGAGTTCCATAAAAACATCTATTTCTGCTTTATTGACTATGCCAAAGCCGTTGACTGTGTGGGTCACAATAAACTATGGAAAATTCTGAAAGAAATGGGAACACCAGACCACTTGACCTGCCTCTTGAGAAATCTATATGCAGGTCAGGAAGCAACAATTAGAACTGGACATGGAACAACAGACTTGTTCCAAATAAAAAAAGGAGTACATCAAGGATGTATATTGTCGCCCTGCTTATTTAACTTATATGCAGAGTACGTCATGACAAATGCTGGACTGGAAGAAACAAAAGCTTGAATCAAGATTGCAGGGATAAATATCAATAACCTCAGATAAGCAGATGACACAGCTTTTATAGCAGAAAGTGAAGAGGAGCTAAAGGGTCTCTTGATGAAGGTGAAAGAAAAGAGTGAAAAAGTTGGTTTAAAGCTCCACATTCAGAAAATGAAGATCATGGCATCCGGTCCCATCACTTCATGGGAAATAGATAGGGAAACAGTGGAAACAGCGTCAGACTTTATTTTTGGGGGCTCCAAAATCACTGCAGATGGTGAATGCAGCCATGGAATTAAAAGACGCTTACTCTTTGGAAGAAAAGTTATGACCACCCTAGATAGCATATTCAAAAGCAGAGACATTACTTTGCCGACTAAGGTCCGTCTAGTCAAGGCTATGGTTTTCCCTGTGGTCATGTATGGATGTGAGAGTTGGACTGTGAAGAAGGTTGAGTTCCAAAGAATTGATGCTTTTGAACTGTGGTGTTGGAGAGGACTCTTGAGAGTCCCTTGGACTGCAAGGAAATCCAACCAGTCCATTCTGAGGGAGATCAGCCCTGGGATTTCTTTGGAAGGAATGATGCTAAAGCTGAAACTTCAGTACTTTGGCCACCTCATGTGAAGAGTTGACTCACTGGAAAAGACTCTGATGCTGGGAGAGATTGGGGGCAGGAGGAGATGTTGACAACAGAGGATCAGATGGCTGGATAGCATCACGGACTCGATGGACGTGAGTCTGAGTGAACTTTGAGATATGGTGATGAACAGGTTGGCCTGGTGTGCTGCAATTCATGGGTCGCAAAGAGTCGGACACGACTGAGCAACTGAACTGAACTGAACTGAGACATATGTATCAGAGAAGGCAATGGCACCCAACTCCAGTACTCTTGCCCAGAAAATCCCATGGACACAGGACCCTTGTAGGTTGCGGTCCATGGGATCGCTAAGAGTCGGACAGGACTGAGCAACTTCACTTTCACTTTCATGCATTGGAGAAGGAAATGGCAACCCACTCCAGTACTCTTGCCTGAAGAATCCCAGGGACGGGGAGGCCTTGTGGGCTGCCGTCTATGGGGTCGCACAGAGTTGGACATGACTGAAGCGACTTAGCAGTAGCAGACATATATATAAGTTAAAGATGGAGAACAATTTGTGTAACCAAGCAGGATGGGAGCCTTTGAGTACAAAAGCTTTCCCATGTCCCTGTTTCTTCTTTGTAAGAAAAAGGCTTCAGTTTCCTAGACACTCCCTGAGTTCCAAAGGGCAGATTCAAACAGTTACTCCTTGGGAGAGGTAGATGTGAGGGAATGCAGAAAGAATCAGTAGTGCAGCTATGGAGCAGGTCCTTGTTCCTCTTGGTACTTCCTCAAAGAATATAGATAACAATCTGATGTGGAGGTCTGAGTTTTTCTATAAGAACTAAGGCCCCTACCCAGGTGGAGGATGGTAATTTTGGACTGAACATAAACCTGTGGATGCCAGACCAATTGGAACTAAAAGTTTGATTCCTGAACCACCCTATTTCCTCATCACCAACCAAACAGAGGGAGGTCACACACCTTGCAGTAGTTCCCCAAATTTTGCCTATAAATTTCTTCCCCCAAAACCATTGGAGAGTCTTGCTCTTTTGCACACGAGCCACCCATTCTCCTTATTTGGTCCTTGCAAATAATTTTTCTCTGTTCTAGACACTGAATCTGCTCCAAATTCCAATACATCAATTTGTTTGGAATCACTATGTGTTAGGCACATCAACTTGGGTTCTGCAAGTAAAAAATTGGAAAATGACAATGTCATAGGTGAGGATCTTCATGTAGAGAGGAGGAAGGAGGCAGGAGGCAGGAGAAGACAATGTCAGGAGGTAAATAAAGACTTTAAGTCAGAGAAAGAAAGAAAAAGAAAACTTTCAAGAAGAGTAAAATCAGCTTCAATATTTGGAACATTAAATATTATATCTAAAAAGAAACCAAAATATTTGTGTGAATAAAAGATACAGGCATTTATTGAATAGTTTTAGGGGCAGGAATTAGATAGATGTGAGCTATGGGAGTTGGTGATGGACAGGGAGGCCTGGTGTGCTGCAATTCATGGGGTTGCAAAGCATCGGACAAAACTGAGCTACTGAACTGAACTGAACTGAACTGAGCCATGGAATGGTGGCTGGTTATTTAGAGGTATAGCTGAGTACTTTTAAAGTATTTTGTTAGAATAAGAAAATAAAGAAATGAAATGCTATTCTGGGAGCAAAGTGAAGTTGCTCAGTCCTGTCCGACTTTTTGTGACCCCGTGGACTGTAGCCTGCCAGGATCCTCTGTCCATACGATTCTCCAGGCAAGAATACTGGAGTGGGTTACCATTTCCTTCTCCAGGGGATCTTCCTGACCCAGGAATTGAACCCAGGTCTCCCACATTGTAGGCAGACGCTTTAACCTCTGAGCCACCAGGGAAGCCCCTATATATAGGAGGAATGCATAAATCAAAGAAAAACAATTGAAAACTTGGGAAGTGAATTCTAAATGTTGTTAGGGGAAGCACACTGATTGAAACTGCCCACACTGGCCAGGCACCCTAGTAACAATTTGCATGAGATGTTTTATGACAGGAGCTCCTGATAAGGAATATGGAACTAATGTGCCACCACCAATCAGAAGAGTTTGGGAAAGGTCAAAAGGAGATACCGCATATCGGTCCACTTTCCAGAATCGCTCTTGCTAGCATCCATCTTGACTGAGTGATGCATGTGCCACCAGGAAAGACTCTAAATTAGAATGATTGGCCAAACACCACCCAGAAACTTATCCCATCACCATAAAGCCTGAGACTGTGGGCCAAGTTCTCCTGGGTTCCTTTACCCTACTGCCCTCCACCTGGGTGCCCTTTCCCAATAAAATATCTTGCTTTGTCAGCACATGTCTCCTCGGACAATTCATTTCCAAGTGTTAGACAAGAGCCCAGTTTTCGGCCCTGGAAGGGGGCCTCCCTTCCTGCAACATAAATATTACAGACTTTGGTTAAATGTAGGCCTATCTCTGTGTTTTGTGTAACTGGGAAGAGCCAATTTTTACTCTTTTGTGGTAGATCTGTTTTGGGGCACACTTGAATTATTATAATTACCTGGCCTGCCTAGGGGAATCCTACCTCTCTGCCTGCTGGTTAAGCTGAATTGCCTTTGTTCAGAAATGGCAGCCCACTCCAGTACTCTTGCTTGGAAAATCCCATGGACAGAGGAGCCTGGTAGGCTGCAGTCCATGGGGTTGCGAAGAGTCAGACATGACTGAGTGACTTCACTTTCACTTTTCACTTTCTTGCATTGGAGAAGGACATGGCAGTCCACTCCAGTGTTCTTGTCTGGAGAATCCCAGGGACAAGGGAGCCTGGTGGGCTGCCGTCTATGGGGGTGCACAGAGTCAGACACGAGTGAAGTGACTTAGCAGCAGTAGCAGCATAGATTGCAGGAAGGAATAAATTAATGTATTCCCCTGAATGTGAGCTATGGAATGATGGCTGGTTATGTAGAGGCATAAGATAAGTACTTTTTCAATATTTTGTTTGAATAAGAAAATAAAGAAATGGAATTGTTACAGGAAAGGGGAACACTTTCAGGGCCCAAGACTGGGCTCTTGTCTAACTCAGAAATGAATTGTCTGAGGAGACACACGTGCTGACAAAGCAAGAGATTTTATTGGGAAAGGGCACCCGGATGGAGAGCAGTAGAGTAAGGGAACCCAGGAGAACAGCTCTGCCACGTGGTTTGCATCTCGGGTTTTATGGTGATGGGATTAGTTTCCGGGTTGTCTTTAGCCAATCATTCTGACTCAGAGTCCTTCCTGGCGGTTCACGCCTTGTCCAGCGAAGATGGATGCCATACAGAAGGATTCTGGGAAGTGGTCAGACATGTGGTGTCTCCTTTTGACCTTTCTGAACTCTTTTGGTTGGTAGTGGCTTATTACTTCCATGTTCCTTACTAGGACCCCCTTGTTGTAAAATAACTCATGCAAATGGTTACTATGGTCCCTGGCAAGCATGGATAATTTCAGTCAGTGTGCTTCCCCTAACAGAATGCTATCCTGGGAGCGATTCAAGTAAACATTTCTGGAGACAAGAAAGATCTACTTATATAGAAGGAATGAATAAATGAAAGTAAAACAATTGAAAACTTGAGAAGTGAACTCTAAATCTTGTAAATGTTGGTTAAATGTGAGCCTGTCTCTGTTTTTGTGTAACTGGGAAGAGCCAATTTTGACTCTTCTGTGGTAGATCTGTTTGGGGGGGCACTTTTGTTATTATAATCACACATAATGGCCCACCTCAGAGAATGCTGACCTTCTGCCTGACTGTTAAGCTAAATTTCCTTTGTTCAGAAAACTGACAATATGTAGATTGCAGGGAAGAAGACATTAACATATTTCCCTGCCTGAGGCTTGCCATTCTAGGAGATACTTGAAAGATTAAATGTCCTTTTTACCTTGTTTTCTCACCGTCCCCTACCCCCCTCTTTTATCCATAAAAGTTGAAGTCTGGCATTCAGACCCCAACAAGATGATTATTTTGAGACATTAGTCTGCCATTTCTCGGTCAGCCTTTCCTCAGCATTTCATCTCTTGGATTCAATGGCCTCTTGTATGGCAAGCAGAGTGAGTTTAGACTTGGTAACTTTTGTGTAGACTTTCATAAATGAACTACTTTCTGCTACAATATCTTTGAGCTGTGTTAGGAAAAGCATGTCTACAAAAGGGAAAAGAAGTAACTGTGTTCTCCTAATGTCAAAGTCATGAACAGAATACATCCACAAGAATCAATAAGACTTGTGTATTTATAGCCAGTGCTTCTGGATGGAGAAAAGGGTGGCAGTTTTCTTTAGTGAACTTCATACTCTGGTCATTTGATTGTCTTTAAATGTTTGCCACATTTTTGCAAGAGGCCCTAAACTTTCACAGTAAAGCTTGTTAACCATACATGCTAAAACATCAAAGTTTTACAAGCCTTGTTTATCCAATTTGTTTCAGAAAAGCAAAATAGCAGAAATAACGTATTTATTGGCTCTAAAACAAGAAGATTTAGTCATTTCAACTGAAATTCTTTATTTTTGTTTTGGTTTAGACATCAAAATCAGGACTGGTATTAAAATGCAAAGCCTCAAATTTGCTATAGCTCATTGAACTGCCTTCTGCCTGTCTCAGATTTCCACTGTCGCTTTCAGTCAGGGAAGGTAAAATATTCGAATAATATGGGGTTTGCTCTTTGAGGTAAGTTAAAATTGTGGACAATATGAGCATTATTCATTTAATGCTGTTTCAAGTCAAGGGTGATAAATAACTGCAGTTACTAGATGCTATAAAATAATGGAATGCAGTTTTTGTATGTACAGTCACCCTTTGTATCTGCAGGGAATTGTTTTCAGGAACACCTGTGTATACCAAAACACGTACTAGTTTTTCTATTATATAAAATGGTGTAGTACTTGTATATAACCTACACATATCTGTTATGACCACAGTCTGAATCCCCAAAACTAAGAGAAAAAGACATCCACGACAATGCAAAAAGCAAACCAGGGTTTTATTTCTAGCTCAAGCTAGGGCCCCACCACTTCCAACACAGTGGAGTGGAACAAGAGTCCTGAACCCTTTGTTACAGTAGTATATACAGGGTTAAGACAAAGACAGGAGGTTAGCAAGGGCTGATTGGTTACAAAAGTTTCTTAGCATACTAATTGGCTAAATTTTCATACACACAAGTTTTCTTAGGGGACTTCCATCCTTGTCCTGATAGGCTCAGATCAAGCTACAGGGGTTATGCCGATTGGCCAAGTCAGTGGAAGGTGACCTCAGTTCCTTCTGGGCACTGACCCAGCTTCTTTGTGAATGAAACTCAGGCCTACCTAGGCCCCTGAGGCCTGACATGGCATTCATCAGGTCCCAACAATATCCTTCCATATACTTTAAATTATTCCTAGATTACATATAATACCTAATGCCATGTAAAAGCTATGTGAATAGTACTACTTACAATATAGATGCTGTGTAAATAGTTGCCAGCGTGGGGCAAGCTCAAGTTTTGTTTTATGGAAGTTTCTGAAAATTTTTTTGAAATTGTTTCTATCACTGATTGGTTGAGCCCATGAAAATAAGACCTCTGGATAATGGAGCCCAAATGTTTTTTGTTTGTATTTAACTTTAAATTTTCATACTTAGTTATTCAACATATGTTCCTTCACCACAGTCTCAAAGAAATCACGTGTCATCAATGTTTATTACTATAGACGTTGATGAATTTCATCTCTGCTCCCACTTCCTACAAGTTAAAAATACAGATGGCAGAAGCTATTAGTTAATATGAATTCATTCCCCGGTGGCTCAGATGGTAAAGCATCTGTCTACAATGAGGGAGAACCAGGTTCAATCCCTGGGTTGGGAAGATCCCCTGGAGAAGGAAATGGCAATTCACTCCAGTACTATTGCCTGGAAAATCCCATGGACAGAGGAGCCTGGTAGGCTATATAGTCCATGGGGTTGCAAAGAGTCAGGCATGACTGAGCGACTTCACTTTCACTTTCATTTGCCATCCTAGCATTTTCTACCCACATTGTGTTCACTATTACTTACTGGAGATAGACTTTGGAATTCCTTTTTTGTGCAGGCCTTATACTAGAGAATAAAGGTTAAAAAGTGGAATGAGAAATACTTCCTACTCTCTTGTGGGTCACAGTAGGTATAGTCAGTACAGAATATGTACATGGTATGAGTGGGAAGGAGTCAAAGAAACCTTGAACAGAGGAGACCCATGAATGCTATGTTGAAATATGCCAGGTCATCAGTTAAGGTTATTGGGCATCCAGGAAATTGAAATAGCATGCACAAATCCAGACCCTGATAGGACGTGATAGATTTGGGAAATTGTAAGCATTTCAGAATATCCAAAGCTTAGGGAACATGGCTCCATGTTTAAAATAAGGAAAGATTTAAGAATGACAATGTGAGAAAGATACAATCAAAGGAATGTTCTGGAAACTGCATTTCCTTAACAAAGATGCTAGTAATAGGGATTTAAAGTGGCTTTTGTGCTAATGGAGAATCTAAGAGAGAAAGTCCATGCTGCCCTCCAAATCCAGCATCTGGAGCTTTCTCTAAGGATGGAATTTTTATAAGAAATTAAGCAAGAAAGTCAAGGTCTAGATCCAAAAGAGCTTCTCTTCCTGTACATTTTGAAGAGATAGAAGTCTAAAATGTTCTTTCCAGAATGAGATACTAGTTTCAAAACTCAGGGGGAGACTTATGAGATTCAACAGTCTGGGCTGGAGTAGATTAGGACTGGAGTGAGGGCCCTTTACCTAGGTAAACTCTTTTCTTGGAGTTAAAGGACACAAAGATGTGACTGAGATGATGTCATGAAACTCCTGCTGATGACTGTGTAACAGATTGGCATTGGATTTGTCTGCCATTGATCGTATATTAATTGCTTCTATTTTAAGGCAGCTTAGGTAATGAAGTCAGACAGTTTCAGATTAGATTTAGCCCAATCATTAGCCATGAGACATCCAGCAAATTCTGAACCTACTTCCCTACCTCCATCTTTTTCTCTGTTCCTTTCTTTCACATTAAAAATTCTATTCTTATGCATTTATTTAGATAATATAGCTTATTTTTAATTATGCATATACACAATAAAAAATCAGTTTTATAAAAACTGCTATAAAAACCAGAAAATCCCCACTTTCATCAACTCAGTTCCATTTCTTCAA
>SJYC01135439.1:0-13866 GCA_006408675.1 Madoqua kirkii
CAACTCAGTTCCATTTTTTCCAGCAAGATATTATTGATATTTATGTATTATTGTGGTATTTATAAATTATTAGTGTTTATATATTATTTATATATTTCTTCAAGTAAGATATATTATATATATATATATATATATATAATTGGTGTTTATTTTGGTATTAGTATTATTTTGATACTCATTTCTAATTACATTGTGAAATGTATTATTCTTCATTTGCATTAGAAAATTATACAGAAGCATTCTCCTACAAAATACGAAGTTTTAGATTTCCATCACATAGTACTCTGCCTCTGATGGCAGAGCAGGTAAAGAATGTGTCTGCAATTCAGAAATAGAAATAGAATGAGAGGTATATAAGTAAGCTTAAAGTTTAGAGCATTTTTAGGTGAAGGAGACCGTTCATGGAAATATTGTTTCCAATCTTCACACAACTGTGTAAGTAAATAGTATTAACCCCACTTTAAAGATGAGAAAATAAGGGTTTAGAAAATAGTTAGAGGATTTCTTCAGCTGGACGATTAAACATACATGTTCTACCCCAATATCACATGAGAATTACATTAAAATTTTGTTTACAGGCATAAACTCACAATGAAATAGAAGCAATAACAATTACTATAATGGTTTTGGAAGCTGCAGAGCTGACAGATGCATGTGAAATAACAGACCAGAAACTGATAGTCTGTTAGCTAGCAGTGGGGGAAAAAACAAACTCAGGATAGCAGAAAGAGAATAAAGACATTGATGACTTGCATCTGAATTCAAGACAAACTTCAGACATCCACAGAGCATGCCATGGATTGTCCTGAGTTTTTGTCATAGGACAGAACCATTACAGTTCATCCTTACATTTCTCCGTTTTCTACTGAATGAAATCCGAAAGATAGGACATTGATTCTTTAGAATTTTGTTGCCAGTCTTGCTTTTTAAAAACAGCCCTATTCTTCTTTCACTGGTCTCTCTTCACTGCAAGTAGATTAATCACTGCATCATAAATAAGCACAAGGATGACTCACTGACTATCCGAAGTTTACGTTCAGTCTCACTATTGTCATGTAGTGAAGACCCTGTTTCAGTATTTTGAACAAACAAAAGCAAAGCATGACAGATCTCAAAGTAAGAGGATGACTTTCAGAAAATACTGAACATGATTTTAACATAATAGTTAAGGTCAGGAAGCAACAGTTAGAACTGAACATGGAACAACAGACAGGTTCCAAATAAGAAAAGGAGTATATCAAGGATGCATATTGTCACCCTGATTATATAACTTATATGCAGAGTACATCATGAGAAACGCTGGACTAGAAGAAACACAAGCTGGAATTAAGATAGCCAAAGAAATATCAATAACCTCAGATATGCAGATAACACCACCCTTATGGCAGAAAGTGACGAGGAACTAAAAAGCCTCTTGATGAAAGTGAAGGAGGAGAGTGAAAAAGTTGGCCAAAAGCTGGACATTCATAAAACGAAGATCATGACATCTAGTCCCATCACTTCATGAGAAATAGACGGGGAAACAGTGGAAACAGTGTCAGACTTCGGTTTTTTGGGTTCTAAAATCACTGCAGATGGTGAAGTTAAAATACGCTTACTTCTTGAAAGGAAGGAACGTTATGACCAACCTAGATAGCATATTCAAAAGCAGAGACATTACTTTGCCAACAAAGGTCCGTCTAGTCAAGGCTATGGTTTTTCCAGTGGTCATGTATGGATGTGAAAGTTGGACTGTGAAGAAAACTGAGCACCAAAGAATTGATGCTTTTGAACTGTGGTGTTGGAGAAGACTCTTGAGAGTCCCTTGGACTGCAAGGAGATCCAATCAATCCATTCTAAAGGAGATCAGTCCTGAGTGTTCTTTGGAAGGACTGATGCTAAAGCTGAAACTCCAGTACTTTGGCCACCTCATGTGAAGAGCTGACTCATTGGAAAAGACTCTGATGCCGGGAGGGATTCAGGGTAGGAGGAGAAGGGGAAGACAGAGGATGAGATGGCTGGATAGCATCACAAACTCGATGGACGTGAGTCTGAGTGAACTCCAGGAGATGGTGATGGACAGGGAGGCCTGGCATGTTACAATTCATGGGGTTGCAAAGAGTTTGACATGACTCAGTGACTGAATTGAACTGAAGCCTCTGGAAATTAAAAACCTGCATTCAGATATCACTTCACCATTTGCTATCGTAGATTCTTTGTCAAACTACTTAACTTTCTTACACTTTGGTCTCCTAATCTCAAAAATGGGATAATCACAACAGAATCAATTTCAGAAGGCTGTTTTGAAAATTTAAATGAAATGCAAAAATAACATATAAAAGTTTCAACTTTTAAATGCTAAATAAGTGTTCACTATTATTAATTATTGACTGAGAAACATGCATTGATAAAACAAGGCAGTATACATTTGTATGTTATTCACAAGTGCATTTCCATAAATTTGGAACAGGAAAACAATAGTTAACAAGCATATGGTGTATTTATAAAGTCTTGACATAGTCCTTTTCCTATTTGAAACCAGTCTGTTGTTCCATGTCCAGTTCTAACTGTTGCTTCCTGACCTGCATACAGATTTCTCAAGAGGCAGGTCAGGTGGCCAGGTATTCCCATCTCTTCAGAATGTTCCACAGTTTATTGTGATCCATGTAGTCAAAGGCTTTGTCATAGTCAATAAAGCAAAAATAGATGTTTTGTTCTGGAACTTTATTGCTTTTTCGGTGATCCAGCAGATGTTGGCAATTTGATCTCTGGTTCCTCTGCCTTTTCTCAAACCAGCTTGAACATCAGGAAGTTCACAGTTCATGTATTGCTGAAGCCTGGCTTGGAGAATTTTGAGCATTACTTTACTAGCATGTGAGATGAGTGCAATTGTGTGGTAGTTTGAGCATTCTTTGGCATTGCCTTTCTTAGTCAAGGCTATGGTTTTTCCAGTGGTCATGTATGGATGTGAGAGTTGGACTGTGAAGAAGGTTGAGCGCCAAAGAATGAATGCTTTTGAACTGTGGTGTTGGAGAAGACTCTTGAGAGTCACTCAAACTGCAAGGAGATCCAACCAGTCCATTCTGAAGGAGATCAGCCCTGGGATTTCTTTAGAAGAAATGATGCTAAAGCTGAAACTCCAGTACTTTGGCCACCTCATGCGAAGAGTTGACTCATTGGAAAAGACTCTGATGATGGGAGGGACTGGGAGGAGAAGGGGACGACAGAGGATGAGATGGCTGGATCATCATTGACTCGATGGATGTGAGTTTGAGTGAACTCTGGGAGTTGGTGATGGACAAGGAGGCCTGGCATGTTGCAATTCATGGGGTCACAAATAGTTGGGCACGACTGAATGACTGAACTGAACTGAACTGTCGAGGATGTTTAGTGCACATTTGGAATTTCAGATTGATTTCAATAGTTTTCTGGTCTCTTGGGTTCCAAAACCAGTGTGTCTAGCATAATTACATTCAAGACTTTTTAATTTGTTAATCATCTTACTTTTGAAATCAGTGTTTTTAAATCATTTTGAAATTCCATATCCTTTTGAAAGTCTGATAAAAGCCTTTGATGCTCTTCTCACCATGGAAATGCATAAACATGAATATATGTGAAATTAGATATTCTAATCTCACTGAATTAATACAAACATAGCCTTTGAAATTATCTCTGAAATTGTCAATACATTAAATGATATGCATTAATTATAATTTTATGCTTAAAAAGAATATGTAAAGGCATTTCCACCACATTTTTTTCATGGAAAAAAAAAAGAAAGAAAATAAAAATATCTGGAAACAAATAGAAGAATAAGATCAGATCAAATTGAAATTTCAGTGAAACTAGGAATCACACATAATGTCCTCATAGTGTTCAAGGGAAAGCTAACAGATGTATTAAAAATTACATGAAAGAGTGGAGAGATATACAACCTGACATCTATAGCTGATGACCTCACACAAACGTAAAATCTGAACAATTTCCTAGAATAGATAACTTCTTGAAAAGGTCAAATTCACATTACCTTTAGAACAATGGCAATGAACTGTTGATCCAATAGTGAAAGTTTTCTTGAATCTCATTTCACATAATGAAGAAGCAGAGGAGTCAAACCTGTTGAGGAATTACACAGAGAAGTCATTTCACTGGATGCTGTCTCTCTGTGAAGTATATCATATAAAAGAAGTTTTTATCACTTTGAGTAACCTGCAGCTCTGATCTCTATTGCCTGGAAAGAAGTTAAAGTCAGATCAATGAGGGCTAAATGACTATATATGTATGGTGTTTCACTGAGATCTAGAGAGAACTTCTTCTGGTTTATAATACTTTTGTAGCTTATTCCCACAAACCCATTAAAATAGCTGATACAAAGTATATATTTTATTCAGAGGTGAGAAATGTTAAAACAGGCAACAATACAATGTAAGAGACACTACTTGTAACACTAAAAGGGAATAGGAGGTTAGAGACATAATGAAAAGTATAGAATCCTTGACAGGAAAGAAAAATCACAAAGCTTATCAAAGTGGTGACCACATATAAATCATAAAAGATGGAAAATACAAGATAAAGGTAGGGGATTAAAAGGTACAAATTACTATGTATAAAATAAATTAATAAACTAATATATTTCAAATTAACTATTTTTCAATAAAAAATAAGCAAATAAAATGAAATTATGTAAATTTTTGAAAAATGATAAGTTGTTGACATAAAATCAGAGGTATTTAAAGTTTAAGATGATAGTACAAAATAAAGTAAGATATGATTCAGTATCTGAGACCTTAGTTAAAACAATAAAAATTTAAAAAAAAAAATCAAATAGAGGAAAATAAAATCATGCCAGAAACAAACTCTATGAAAGAAGTAGCATAAAGACAAAGTAGATACTACTGAGAGCAGTTCAGGTCAGTTCAGTTCAGTTGCTCAGTCGTGTCCGACTCTTTGCGACTCCATGAACCGCAGCACGCCAGGCCTCCCTGTCCATCACAAACTCCCAGAGTTCACCCAAATCCATGTCCATCAAGTCAATGATGCCATCCAAATATCTCATCCTCTGTTGACCCCTTCTCCTCCTGCCCTAAATCTTTCCCAGCAACAGCGTCTTTTCAAATGAGTCAACTTTTTGCATCATGTGGCCAAAGTATTGAAATTTCAGCTTCAACATCAGTCCCTCCAACGAACACCCAGGACTGATCTCCTTTAGGATGGACTGGTTGGATCTCCTTGGTATGTACAAAGCAGAATGTAGGGGAAAAGAGTAAGAGAAAACAAACAACAAATTAAAAGGAAATAGAACTATTTCTTAGGAAAGACAAGAAATGCCACAGTTACATAACTATTGTCCTGTTGAACTACAAGAATCAAATTTGAAAAGTTCCAAGATACAATGCAAAAAAAGAGAAAATGTCAAAATCAAAAGAAAATCTAAACCTAAGCATTGAAGTAAATATTGCTTTCCTAAAGAAAAATAAAAATTAAAAACTTATCATTAACATTATTTAGAATTGAAAGTCTATGGATTAAAATTATTGGCTTTTGCAGAATGTTTAAGTCTTAATCCCCAGTAACTCAGAATGTGACTGCATTTAGAGATAAGACTTTAAAAGAAAGAACGGTAGTAAATCCACTCCAATAAGATGTCAAAAAGTAAAATAAAAGGATGCAAACTAATAGAGGGCTAGGCATGTGAAGAAATAATAAGAATTGTCAACAGCAAGCTGAGGAGAGAGGCCTTCAAAGACAAACCTTCCTGGGACCTCAACTTTGAAAACCCAGCATCCAGAACAATGAGAAAATAAATGCCTATAGGTTAAAACATTCAATATCTGGTATTTTGTTATGGCATTCCTAGCAAACTGACACCAGACTATTTAAGGCAAAAGAAAATATCAAGTTACGTGGAAGCTTACAAAAAACCTGAGATAGATCTTAGAGAATATTATACAATACGTCTAGAGCTCTAAGGAACACAGTAGTTCAAGAATTTTATAGCTAATCAAACTTCTATGAATTAAATGAAACAGATGAATATTTATATATATAAGAGAATTTAGTATAATTTGCATGATGCATATATGTTTATTTAAGAACTACTATAGAATATAATTTAGTGAAAGAAAACGCTGTTTAATTAACAACAAAATATCTCTCAGAGAGCAATCAGTTCAGTTCAGTCACTCAGTTGTGTCTGACTCTGTGTGACCCATGGACTGCAGCACACCAGGCTTCCCTATCCATCACCAACTCCCAGATCTTGCTCAAACTCATGGCCATAGAGTGGGTGATACCATCCACCCATCTCATCCCCTTCTTGTGCCTTCAATCTTTCCCAGCATCAGGGCCTTTTCCAGTGAGTCAGTTCTTTGAATCAGGTGGCCAAAGTGTTGTAGTTTCAGCTTCAGCATCAGTCCTTCCAATGAATATGCAGGACTGATTTTTTTCTAGGATGAACCAGTTTGATCTCTTTCCAGTCTAAGGGACTCTCAAGAATGTTCTCCAACATCACAGTTTAAAAGCATCATACATTAATTCAAATTTATAATTATCTTAAAATTTTTTGGGATTTCTATTTTGAACAGAACAAAAATCTTAGAAACTGGATGGATGGAAACTTAGAATATGGATGTAAAAATAAAATGACTCATAACAGGTATGACGGAAAAGAAAAATGAATACTGGGAGTATTATAAACCACATTTACTAAAAAAAAAAAAAAGGAGTGTGGAACTTTTTGGAAAAGAAATAGCAAATATAGTAATTCCATTCAATAAGGATCAACTGCAAGTCTTTTACAAAATAGTGATGATTGGCAAGTTGCCCTGATAGATTTCAGGGGTCAAATTTTGTTTCATTTTTCCTCAAGCCCACAGAGTAGCTAAAAGTACAAAAATATTAGATTGGCAGTTTGAGGATACCTGTGGAACTTTTCAGCCGTGTGTAGTTCTTTCACTCTCCTTTACCCTGTGGTGGAAGGACCTGCTGTCTCAAATGAGAGTCTTACTTTTTAGCCCTGATGATAAAATGAAACAGCCTTATTTAAGGTTTCAATGGAAAGTATTAACTCAGGGAATGAAAAACAGCCCCACCCTATGTCAGAAATTTGTCAATGCCGATCTAGAAGATATCAGAGCTAAATATGAACAAGTATATATGATTCACTATATGGATGATATTTTAATAGCTCATCCTGATAGAGCTCATCTGCAAACTGTCCTCCAAGATTTGACCCAGGCATTGACAGATAGCTGTCTCTTATACACATCTCATACATGAAATGTTTTCTAGACCATATGATAGACTACAAAAAATGTTTAAAATATTAAAGCCATAGAAAGTATGCTCTCTGACCATTGCAGATTTAAATAAGAAATCAGTACTGAAAAGAAATATGGGAGGCTTCCAAATATCTTGAAATTAAATTATTCTCTTCTAACTAATGAGGCCAGAAAAAATTCATGGGAATTTAAAAAATACTTTTAACTTAATGGAAACAAAAATAGAATATTATAAACCTATCAACAGGTCAAGTAGTATTTATAAGTAAATTTACATTGCAAATGCCTAGATAGGAAGAAAGAAAAGGATTGAATCAGTTAGCTAAACTACCATCAGGAGAAACTAGAAAAATGGAAGAAAACTCAAAGCAAGCAAAAAGTTTAAACATAGAGCAGAAATCAATGAATTTTCTTCAAAAAGAGAACAGAACACAAGAGAGAAAGGTTATGAAACAGAAAAAAATAAAAGGCTTTCTGTACAGATCAAGAACATTCATATACTATAGCTATATCAGAGGTTAGCAATTTGGCTTGTGGTCTGTTTTCTGAAAAACAAAAACAAAACTTTTACTGCAGCACAGCAATTCCATCTCATTTATGTGTTGTCTGTGGTTACTTTTATGTTACAGTAATGGGGTAAATTAAGTGCAATAGCGGAGAAGGCAATAGCATGCCACTCCAGTACTCTTGCCTGGGAAATTCCATGGACAGAGAAGCCTGGTGGGCTGCAGCCCATGGGGTCGCTAAGAGTCGGACACGACGGAGCAACTTCACTTTCACTTTTCACTTTTATTCACTGGAGACTACAGGAAAACAAAAAATAAATTTCTAGAAGTTGAACTAATGTTTAAAAATATTAGTCAAAGAGAAGCTTTGACTCAGATTGTTTCAGTGATATATTCTACTACTTTATTTAAAGAAGAAATATTTGCAAACACTTCCTGTTAATAAGACATTTTCCAGCTTATTCTATGAGTCCATTACCCTCACAGTAAACCAGACAAACTGGAAGAGGAAATGGCAACCCACTCCAGTATTCTTGCCTCGAGAATTCCAGGGACAAAGGAGTCTGGTGAGCTGCAGTCCATGGGGTCACAGAGAGTCGGACATGACTTGACTAAAACACAAACCAGACAAAAATATCACAGCCAAAGGAGACTACAGACTAACATTTTTTTATGAGCATAGACATAAAAATCTTTAACAAAATAATAACAAAACTGTCAGGAGCCAGAGGCAAAGGTCATGAGGAAGGAGGCTTTGGTGCCTGATTTAAGAGAAAACACGCTTGGAGAAAATAAGGTTTTTGGTTATCAGAAAGAAAGGGTCATAAATGTCAGCAGGCCTCATGGCCAGGAGATGATGTAAAACCCCTAAGACCTTTTTTTATGTAAAGCACCGGGTTTTGATAAAGGTTAGGACTGCTGATGCCTGCGTGACTCTGTATTCATCCCTATATGTAACAAAAGGTATATAAGCAAACCTAAAAAATAAAGAAAGGCAATCAGTTTCTGGAAAGGCTGATTCCCCCATGTCATCTCTTTCTTGCTCCTGATTTTTCTGGCTGAATTAATGTGGGTACTCACCAAGCCTGCTAATTATGCCTGAGCTTCTAAGATCGGACCAGCAGGGTAGGGGTGGGGGGTGCTCAGTGCCTCCTCTCCTTTGGGAGAACAGGAAGATGCCTGTGGCCTATGTAGGTGGTGATCGGTATTCTATGTAAACCAAGTTATTCAGCCTCTTTTTCTCCACTAAATTTCCTACTACACTATCCGTTTCTAATCTCTCTATATATCTGTAATTAAATAAGTTTTTTTCCTAGGATGCTGATTCCATCCCGACCTTTGAATCACCCTGGATCCACCAGGACTGGACCCCAGCAAGTGGCGCTCAGAACAGGCTATTCTAAGGTAAGTTCTTCGGAGCAATTGCTCCCCCGGAGCACTCTCTGTTGCTCCCCCCAGAGTAATTTCGGTTACTCCCCGGGTGTTGAGTTTTTGATATGGATAGGGCCCCACTTAGGGTGCCACGGACCCCTCTGTAGGATATGCAGGGTGAGTAGAGTGGGAAGTGTTGAAGGGTTTAAGAGAAACCTGGTTTTCTAGAGGTTGAAAGAAATCTGCTTGCTTAGGGTTGAAAAGAAAACCCCCCTTGGCTAAGGTAAAACTTTTATTGAGACAGACTTTTCTATAAATATTAATTTCCTGACATAGGTAACAATGAGTCAAACTAAAGACAGTTCTTTATAGGACAAATCCAATATTCAGTCACTTTTTCATTTGTATAAGAGCAATGTCCTTGGTTTCCAGATAAGAACACTGAATTTAGATACTTGAGTGAAGCTAGGAAAACAGCTAAAACTTATTATACTTTGCATGGGCCTGTAAATGCTTCTGCTCCGTGGAATATGATTAGAAATGTTCTGGATTCCCATCATGAGGCTGTTAGACTATGAGAGAGACTATAGCGGTAGATGGTAGTGGGTCTCCACCTTCTGCACAAATCATGTTTTCTGCCATTGGCAAACAAAGGGAGGGAGACTATGTTTGACCTCCTGAGGACGGAGAGAACTAAAGGACGCTGAAGCTGGGTGCCCTGGTGAGCCCCTCCCCCTCTATGCAAACTTTTAAAAAAATTTATCCAACATTTTCTTGATTTAAGGTGACCACCCCACCTCCACTTGTGCCTCCCAGAACACTGTCTAAGGTTGAAAAAGATAGGGACACTTTAAAAAAAAAAAAAGAGTTTTTAAAACAGAGCCTTCTCCTTGCAGAAAACCCCCTCAGCGTGGGGCTCACCCAATCAAAAAGAGAAAAAGAAAGAAAAATAATCGTAACAAAAAGGATTCTACAAATAAAAAGTGTTTCTCTTATGGTCAAATGGAACATTTTTGCTGGCAATGTCCTGCTAAACAGAGACAACAAGCCATGCCAATTAACCCCAGGTAGATCAGGCCTAGACCTCAGTTCCACCACTGCAATAATATTAACTCCTGAGTGGCAGTTACTCAGATTCCAATGGGAGCAGCTAGCCTTCTGCCTGAGGACATTCTGGACTTGTGTTAGGACATAGTTCGATTTCTTTCAAAAGATTTCATTATACTGGGAAAATTAAAGTTTTGATCTTGCTACCTACTAAAACTATGCAAATTAATAAAGGTGAAAAAATAGCATAGCTTTTGCTTTTACCTTATTATCAGGCAATAAAAATCTTGACTTTTCAAGCTAGGAGCCCCAGAGGATTTGGATCTAGTGATCTAGCTTTTGGGGTGCAAAAAATTACTGCTTCAGGTCTTTAAAAAATCTTTACTGGCCCAGCTTCTGGCCAACATCTACTACTGAAAATGAGTTGGTGAGATTAGACAAAGTGGTATGTGGGATGGGAATGCTGCAGAGGAAAAGATGAGGCAGAGTTTAGAACCTTGGAGAGTAGTGAGTTCCCCATTGCTGGAGGTATTCAATCAAAGATTAGATGGTGCTTGTCACTTAAAAAGCTATAGATCAGATTTAGATTATGGAAGGATAACTGGAAAAGCTTATAAAAATGTTGTGCAACACCTTTTTACTTGCTTCTTATGTTTAGGCCTGCCAAAAGTTTTGAAAACTGATAATGCCCCTTTGAAACTGCAGAGAGGTTGTTTACTAACTTCAAATAATTTCCAAAAATTATTAGGAGATATTAATTGGATACGCTCACATTTAAAACTGGCTACTGAAGATTTAAAGCCTTTTGTTTAATTGCTTAAAAAGCTATCTTAATTCCAGTTCTAAGAAAAAGCTGACTAGTGAGATAGATTTGGCTTTTGTTAAAGTGGATGAGGCTTTAAACGATCAGTTAATTAGGATTAGTATTACCAAAAGATGAGATTAAGTTATTATTGCCAGGAAGCATACACCTACAGGATGCTTGTGATAAAAAGGCCCATTGATTCCATCTACCAGTGACCCCAAGAAAAATAGTTTTATCTTATCCCAGCTTGGTGTCACAATGAATTATATATATTAAAAAAAAAAAAAAGGAGTGTGGAACTTTTTGGAAAAGAAATAGCAAATATAGTAATTCCATTCAATAAGGATCAACTGCAAGTCTTTTACAAAATAGTGATGATTGGCAAGTTGCCCTGATAGATTTCAGGGGTCAAATTTTGTTTCATTTTTCCTCAAGCCCACAGAGTAGTTAAAAGTACAAAAATATTAGGTTGGCAGTTTGAGGATACCTGTGGAACTTTTCAGCCGTATGTAGTTCTTTCACTCTCCTTTACCCTGTGGTGGAAGGACGTGCTGTCTCAAATGAGAGTCTTACTTTTTAGCCCTGATGATAAAATGAAACAGCCTTATTTAAGGTTTCAATGGAAAGTATTAACTCAGGGAATGAAAAACAGCCCCACCCTATGTCAGAAATTTGTCAATGCCGATCTAGAAGATATCAGAGCTAAATATGAACAAGTATATATGATTCACTATATGGATGATATTTTAATAGCTCATCCTGATAGAGCTCATCTGCAAACTGTCCTCCAAGATTTGACCCAGGCATTGACAGATAGAGGCCTAAAAATTGCCCAGAGAAAATTCAAATTAACCAGCCCATAACTTACTTAGGAAGAGTCATCAATTCAGAAACTGTGACTCATGCCACACTGCAATTGAGAAAAGACCATCTTTAAATGATTATTAAAAACTTTTAGGTAATATTAACTGGATTAGATCTTATTTAAAGTTAACCACTGCTGAACTAAAGTCTCTTTTTAACATCTTAAGAGGAGATTCTAACCCCACTTCTAAAAGACAATTGACTGCTGAGGGTTGGGTAGCCCTAGGTAAAATAGAAGCAGCTTTATCTGATAGTTATGTAAAAAGAACTGACTTAACAATAAACTGGCAATTCCTTTGCCTAGCAACCTCCACAGCACCTAGGAGTTCTGTGGCAGAATGGTCCCCTAGAATGGATCCATCTTCCTGCCCAAGCTAAAAGAAGTAGTGGCTTCTTATCCAGGCTTGATAGCAACATTGATATTAAAAGGAAGGAAATGGAGTATTGAATTGTTTGGGAAAGAGCCAGCAGAGATTGTAATTCCATATAATAAGGAACAACTTGATGTTCTTCTAACTTTTGATGATAATTTGGCAGATTGCTATAGGAAATTAATTTTGGTCAAATTTTATATCATTTACCCTCACATGCTTTGTTAATTCAAAAACTAAAAGAAGGGGAGTTTAAGTATAGTTCTCCCCATCAAATTTTACAACATGCTCTCCTTGTAATACAAAGTGCAATGGAGGGACCTCCTCTCCGGACAATGAAAAGGTCGCGACCCATAGCGGTCAAGGATGTGTTTGTATTTTTCCACAGGACGCAGATATGCCAATTTGGATCCCGGACAGACTGATCCCCCACTGCTTTGAAGGACATTCCTCTACCTGCCGCTGCCCGGAACAGCCACAGCTGGGAGTTGTGGGCGGGGCCAGCCTGGCTGCCAGAGTCTGCACTTGCTTGGCCACAGGCAGGAGAGGCAAGATAAACATCGAGATCCCAGGCGGACTGACAGCCGCTGCAGCACAAACTCTGACCAGAAAATGATTCTATTTACTCTATTTAAGCTTGTCGACCCTCTCCTTATGTTTTTCTCTTTGTTAATGATTCTGGGAAACTTAATTTTCATATGAATTACACAGGTGCTCTCATCTCATTAAGATTTAATGTGATCAAGATGGTTTGTGGGTTTACTAATTTTAGGGAATTCAGCTTTAATAACAACAACTATTACTGTTACTGTGGCAGCAATTCATTGACTCAACAAGTGCAAATGCCCAATATGTTGAAAAATCATATTTTAGGTGTTTCGAATAGCTCAGATATTAGTTTAGACTTAGGAAAACTTCAATATTAGATACAGACCTTGGAACACTCTCGATTGGGTTTTACCGCCTCTGGAGCAGTTAATTACTTTTCCCACACCTTCTCTAACTTTATTTCTGGAAAAACATTCTGTCTAATATCTTCAGTTATGCTGCTGTTGATGCTTTAATTTTGTTTCTTATAATCATTCTTCCTTGTATTGTCAGGATTCTTCAGCAGAGCATTCAGAAACTCACGACTGAGCTGCACCTGATAATTGTAAAAAACAAAAAAGGGGGAGATGCCGGGAGCCAGCATGAGGAACTCTGCCTTTGGCAAAGGTCATGAGGAAGGAGGCTTTGGCATACGCAAAGGCGTGATCAAGCCTCAGGAAACCCCATTCCTGAGCATCTACCTCCAAAGCCAGAGTCTACCTAGAAATTATTTGTATAGTGGGTTGGTTAGGAATTATATTGGTGAAGGGTTTTTTTTTCATTTGTTGTGCCAATAATTGCTGCTAATTCCCTGCCCTGGGTGTGACAAGGGTGTCTCAGGTCAAACCTCTCTGCTGACAGACTAGCTTGTGTGACAACCTCTCAACCATAAACAGCACAGAGAGTTTGGAGTATTTTGAGTCTCAGTTAGCATAGGGCTTTTTCTCTTTGTTCAGTTAATGATTGCCACCACAGGCCTCCATATCCTTAGGCACCTGGGAATATATTAATCAATGTATTGGAATATAGAAAAGGAAATATAGTAGTTTTTTTTT
>SJYC01135440.1:0-28023 GCA_006408675.1 Madoqua kirkii
TATCCTTAGGCACTTGGGAATATGTTAATTAATGTATTTGAAATATAGAAAAGGAAATATAGTAGTTTCTGATGTTAGCAATACTAGACTTTTTGAGTTAATGAATTTTCTCTTTTGTTATAGATCACTGTACTTTGTTATAAATCACTGTGTCCTTGCTATGAAAAAATGTTCCCTGGTGGCTCAGTGGTTAAAGCATCTGCCTGCAATGCGGGGGACCTGGGTTCGATCCCTGGGTCAGGAAGCTCCCCTGGAGAAGGAAATGGCACCCCACTCCAGTGCTCTTACCTGGAGAATCCCATGGAGGGAGGAGCCTGGTGGGCTACAGCCCACGGGGTCGCAAAGAGCCAGACACAACTGAGCAACAAACTACTAAGTACTAAGACTAAAGAGATCTTAAGACAGTGATAAACGCTGGTGAAGGTTTTCCACTTGTTGGGTTGATATTTGCTGCTAAATCTCCACATTCCCTGCCCTTATAATGAATGTAACTAGCATATAGGAGAAATAAGTATTAACCTTTAAGATTAATCATGTTAAATCTTCGGTTAAATAAATTCCGTTCTTAGTTGTAACTCACTACACCCTCACCCTACAGGAATGCAACTTCATTTGGAGGTGGCGCCTGGTTTAAGAAAAAATCACCCCTGGAAAAATAAGTTTTCTGGTTGACTGACCGTTATCAGAAAGGGCCATAAAATGTCAGCAGGCCTCATGGCCAGAAGATGATGTAAGACCCATAAGATCTTTGTATAATTTTATATGAAGCACCTGATTGTGACAAGGGTCAGGTCTGCTGAACCCACATGACTCTGTATTCACCCCTATGTATAACAAAAAGTACATAAGCAAACCTGAAAAATAAAGAAATCAGATCAGTTTCTAGAAAGACTGATTTCCCTCGTTTCATTCTTTCCCCTTCTGGTTGAATTCCCATCTTGTACGTGGGTACTCACCAAGCCTGCTAATTCTGCCTGGGCTTCTAAGATCAGACCAGGGAGGCCTCAGTGTCTCCTCTCCTTCGGGAGAACAGAAAGACGCCTGTGGCCTATGTAGGTGGTGATTGGTATTCCACGTAAACCAAGTTATTCAGCCTCTTTTTCTCCACTAATTTTCCTACTACACTATCTGTTTCTAACCTCTCTACTAAATTAATCTGTAATTAAATAAGTTTTTTCCTAGGACGCCTATTCCATCTCCCTTTCGAATTACGCTGGATCCACTGGGGCTGGACCCCGGCATCGCCCCTTATAGTGATGGACTCCGGTCATCTGTCCAGCAGTCAGACAAGCTCGGGAGGCTCCGGTCATGGCTCTGAGGGCAGAGTTTTCCCCTCCCCCAGCCACACACCCCATCACGAGGACGTCCATGTCCCCAGCCCTGTCCCCCTTGGCCTCTGGTTCTCCGTGTCTTGCACAGGGAGGAGCAGGACATGGGTTTCATAAGGGGGGGACAGGAAAGCCGAAAGTAAAAAAAAAAAAAAACACCTTGGACTCAAGGTCTAAAAAAGGAAATCCAAGAGGGCCGACTCCCGAATCCCTCAGGGACTACAAGCCCCAGGCAGCTGGGGAGCGACAGGAACAAGCTTCCAGGGTGAGGCGGAGGGCAGGCAGAGCCCAGCCCAGGGCGGGTCCAGAGGCAGGTGCGGGGGTAAGTGGGCACGGCCCTGCCCTCATCCTCCACCGACCCCACGTCTGGCCCCTCGAGGAGAGGGGGGAGGGGTGGTGTCAGTGCGTCCCACTGCACAGTCTGCAAGGAACCTGCTCCCCCTTGAGATGAGACCACCTGGCCTCGAGCTTCACCGTGATGGGGGGTCCCCCCCAGCCCAGCCCCTGGGGTCCTTGCCTCTCTTCCAGCTCTACAGCACTCCCTGTCAACATCACCAGTGCAAACGGATGCCTCTCACCCCATGCCTGCGCAGGGTGGGATCTCCCCCCAGGTTTTCTTTTCCTGGAAGATGTGACTCACCCCACCCTCTCCCGCCTCCCCCCATCGCTTCGCCAGACTCTCGGAGCTGCCTCTGACAACACGTCACCCACAGTTTAATCACCTGCTCAGTCCCCATCCCTCCTGTGTCTGCAACAGCACCTCTGACCTGGTCCTCCCTTCCTTCCCGATCTCAGCACCTCACCCGCTCCCGCCCAGCTCACTCTTCCACCCGCACTTCCCCACTGACATCCACCCCGGCCTCACCCCCCCGTCCTCCGCCGGCCTCACGAATACCGCCTCTCTGTGCCTCTGTCCTATGAAGCCTCCGGGCTCCCCTGCCTGGTCTCCGAGCCTTTCTCCATTCTTCCCAGGCTCTCATCCCAGAGCAATGCCAAGGGGCCCGGCCAGGCTCCCTGGATGGTCCCACACGTCAGGCTTCGCTCAAGACACCCCTGAGCCTGCTAGTCCACCTCTGACATCCACCACCTGCCAGCCCAGCTCCAGCAGCGCGACAGGACAGGCTTAGCTCGGCCTTGTCTTGCGAACATTTAAAATGGTATACTGTTGCTGTTCTTGAGTTGTTAGTGAAGTTGCTCAGTTGTGTCCAACTCTTTGCAACTCCATGGACTGTATAGCCCGCCAGGCTCCTCTGTCCATGGGGTTTCCCAGGCAAGAATACTGGGGTGGGCTGCCATTTCCTTCTCCAGGGGCTCTTCTCGACCCAGGGACTGAAGTGTCTCCTGGGTTGGCAGGTGGGTTCTGTGCCACTGAGCCACCAGGGAAACTCCAGAATGGTGCATCAATGATGTTATTTTGACATGCTGGCCAAGCAGGAAAGCCAAGGACCACTGGAGAATCTAAAGAGAGCATCCCAGGTGAAGACAGGGCTCTGTAGGGCTCCGTCCACACTATAAGCAAGAATCACCCTGTACATGCAGAAGACGCAGGGAGCGTTCCTGTCTCCACCCATACACAGGGGGAGGAGAAAAATTCCCTGAAACCATAGGCCTGTCGGCTTATGTGTCTGCTGTCGGAATTGCCTCTATTCTTCATCCCAAAAACTTCACACAGGAAATTTAGATTAAGTCGGTGCCTCGTGGCAATAGAGCAGACAAGAGGAAGAGGTAAATGTGGAACCTCTCTGGAGGAAATCAATCTCGACACACCTCTCAAAGAATCCCCCAGTGTCAAGGGAGAGGAGCAGCTTGTCTTCCAAATAAGGAGATAAATCTCATGAGTGAGAACCATCCAGACCAATGGAGGCAGGCGGGCAAAAGCTGATCACGACTGATACTTTGAAGAAATGAAAGAGAAAGACAGAAGCAAAGAGCAGAGTTGTAGAAAAAAAAATAGAACCCCTAGAAGTGAAAAATAGGATGATTAAAATTAAAACCTCAAGGATCTCCACATCCAAAAAATGCAGAAGACGTGCAGGTCCTCCTGCTAAGAGTGACCACAGCCCTGGCCGCTGAGTCTGAGGCTGGGTGAGGAGGTGTCAACGGGCAGCGGTGGCCGGTGCCGGGCTCTAGGAGATGAAGGGCATCGGGGTAATGGGCTGCAGCCCATTTGCTGCAGATATCCAGACTCAGCACCAAGCGAGCCAGTCTCCTGGAAACGCCAGCCAGAGGCAACGGGGAGCGCCATCCAGGGCTGCCCTGCAGGTTCAGGGCCAGGAAGAGGGCCCTTCAGGATGGAAGACAAACTTCTGGTTATCAGATTGGGGGCAGTGGGGAATGGGTAAATGAGGGGTTTGAGATTAGCAGATACAAACTACTACATAAGAAACAAACAGCAAGGACCTACTGTGTAGCTCATTCAGTGTCCTGTAATAACCTGTAATGGAAAAGAATCTGAAGTAGGTCACACACACACACACACACACACACACACACACACACACACACACACACAGATATAGGAGGCTTCCTTGGTGGCTCAGATGGTGAAGAATCTGCCTGCAATGCAGGAGACCCAGGTTTGATCTCTGGGTCAGGAAGATCCCCTGGAGTAGGAAATGGCAACCCACTCCAGCATTCTAGCCTGGGAAATCCCATGGACACAGGGTCCTGGTGGGCTACAGCCCACGGGGTTGCGAACAGTCAGACATGACTGAGCATCAGACGCTTTCACTTGGGTGTGAGTGTGTGTGTGTGTGTGTGTGTGAGAGAGAGAGAGAGACATGACTGAGCATCAGACGCTTTCATTTGCTGTTTGTGTGTGTGTGTGTGTGTGTGTGTATAACCGAATCACTTCACTGTATACTTGAAACCCCCATGACACTGCAAATCAACTCTATTTCAGCTTTTTATTTTTAAAAACAAGCAGAAAATGGTTAGACAATAACAACTCTTCTCCAAGCACAAGAAAGACCCCACCACCTCCACCCTCACCCAAGCCAGCAAAAGCCAAGGGTGGGGGATCAACTTTCGCCCACCATGGGCAGTAACCTCCCCTCCCTGGGGGGTGTCAGAGGAGACCCAGGAGAGCTGGGAACTCGCCAGCTTCCAGTAGCTGTCCGCCCCCAGCCTGCGCTCCCATCCTCTGCTTTCCCCGGCCCTCGGTGGTCCTCTCAGGGGGAACACACAGGGAGACGTGATGAGGGTCCCCCACATTCCACCTCACCTAGCAAGGCATCAGGGGACACCCAGTGGGGATCTGGAACCCTACCCCCACGCCACGTCAGGAGAAGTGGTCCTGGGGGTGATGATGGAGGGGGGCACCTGGGGTTCCTTCCCCTCCTGTGACAGGACGCTTCGCCCTGTGGAGGTGCCTGTGGCCATTGCAACTTGACTCTTTGGAATGAAATAAGTAACCCAGCCCACACTAATGGGAAGGGGAATTAAGCCCCAGCTATTAAAAGGAAAATCAACCCTGAATATTCACTGGAAGGACTGATGTTGAAGCTGAAGCTCCAGTACTTTGGCCACCTATGTCGCGAAGATCCTTTGGATTGGAGAAGGATTCTCCAAAGGCAATATTAGAATGGCAATCCATTCCACTATTCTTGCCTGAAGAATCCCATGGACAGAGGAGCCTGATGGGCTACAGTCCATGGGGTTGCAAAGAGTCAGACATGACTGAATGACTAACACTAAGAATAAATATAACGAAATATTCTCACTTCTTGTGGGGAAAATTATAAAATTTTATTGAAAAGAAATAAAGAATACCTGGGAAGTAGAGAGGCAAAGCATGGCCTTAGGAAACCTCAGAGTCCCAGAAGACTCAGCTCTTCAGAGATCTACAAGTCTACCCAAGCCCCAAGAAGCCGGCCCCTTACATGGGGTTCGGAGGTTTATTCTAAGTTGCATATGGAAGAATAAATAGTAAGATGGGCCAAAACACTCCTGGAAAAGGATAATATGGTGGTCAGGAGGAGGGAAAAAGTTTATTGACCAAAGAATAAATTTTTGTTGTTCTAAGTCACCCAATTTGTAGTCATTTATTTCAGCAGCTCCAAGAAATTTATACAGGAGCATATAGGTTTTCATACCCTACCCTGCTTTGTATGTATAACATATTTTAAAATAAAATGAATCCTGTGCACTCCCTCCTATCCTTCCAGTCAGCAGCTCAAATGCCGCCCTCTCCCCACCACGAGCGCCCTGTACTCCTCGATCACTTTTCAGCCCGTGTTTGAAATGCCCCTATTTTGTCTTCTTCTATGAATACGAACAGGAGATCCCTGGTGGCTCAGATGGTAAAACATCTGCCTGAAGTGTGGGAGACCCAGGTTCAATCCCTGGGTCGGGAAGATCTCCTAGAGAAGGAAATGGCAACCCACTCCAGTATTCTTGCCTGGAAAATCCCATGGACAGAGGAGCCAGGTGGGCTACAGTCCATGGGGTTGCAAAGAGTCAGACACGACTGAGCAACTTCACTATGAATATGAATAAATGCATTTAATCTTCCCTCGTTAAAAAGACTGGCCAAGCCCTTGGCAGCCAGCACATCACTGAGAACAGCAATGCTCCCGGTCCAGATCCCAGGATGAACTAACGGCGGCCAAACTCGATAGGGGAGACCCTGGGTCAGGGGAGACCCGCATGCACATCGAAGAGAAGGAGCCCGAGCACTCAGTCCCGGAGCACTCAGTCCCCGGAGCACTCAGTCCCCGGAGCACTCTGTCCCCAGAGCGCTCGGTCCCCGGAGCACGCGGTCCCCGGAGCACGCGGTCCCGGGAGCACACGGTCCCCGGAGCACGCAGTCCCCGAGCACCCGGTCCCCGGAGCACGTAGCGGGCAGCGGGCATCTGCTTCAGGCGCTTCATGAAATGCACCTCATTTCAGCCTCAGGAAAAACCCGCGAGGTGTGGGCCACTGACGTTCCCAGCTTACAGCTGAGGAAACCAAGGCAGGGTGAGGCAGAGCCAGGCGAGGGGCAGAGCCGGGGTCTGACAGGGCATCAGCCCTGACCCCCCACAGGCCTGACCCACACTGGGTGCCGCCAACAGCCTGGGGCACCACGGCCTCCCGACGTGCCTCGGGCCCGTGGCCCCGGAAAGCCCACGGCCATCGCAGAAGGAGGCGCGCCCAGGCCAGCCCTGCGGCCCAGACTGAACCGGCCCCTCGTGGAGTCTGAACCGTGACTGAGGCACCGCAGCCTCTTCCCGGCCCCGGGCCAGGGCCGCGCCTCCTTCTGGACTCGTCCACTCACAGAGCACCCCCAGTGGGGACCACCGTCACAGCCTCACACACGCAGAGGCAACTCCTCCAAGAAAGAGCCGTCCCTCAGACCTGGGGCCAGTCCTGCTCCTGGGCCACACAGACACCGCTGGGCCACCGAGCTCTGATTGCTGAAGGCTATTTGCACACAGCGGCCCTTCCTGGGGCAAAACTCCATCTCACTCAGGACAAGCGAGCCTTGTGAGCTTAGAGCAAGTCTGGGCACAAAGAAGGGACTAAATTTACCATCTTGAATGAACAGGATCTGGCTAAATTCTTGCTGTTTGAACAAACTATTCCATGGCTGACCAAGAGAACATTGGAGAACGATAGAAATAGTGTCTCTTTCCTCAAGATAAGCTCAGTTCAGTTCAGTCGCTCAGTCTTCGTGACCCCATGGACTGCAGCATGTCAGGCTTCCCTGTCCATCACCGAGTCCCAGAGTTTAATAAACACTGAGACAAAAGCCTCAGCTTGGGGCTTCCCTGCTGGTCCGCTGGTTAAGAGTCCAGCTGTCAATGCAGGGGAGGCGGGTCCAGTCCCCGGTCCAGGGGGATCCCCCATGCCGTGGCATGCCTAAGCTGTGTGCCCGCCACTGTGCTCTGCCCGAGCACCCGAGAACCACAGCCGCTGAGCCCGCACACCCTGGAGCCTGCACTCTGCCTCATGGGAAGCCGACGCAGTGGGAGGTCCGCCCACAACAGCGGGAAGCAGCCCGTTTGCCACAACAGGGATGACCCTGCGGGCAGCAACACAGACCCAGTGCAGCTAAAAGCAAAAATGAATATTTTGAAAAGTCTTGGCCTGGCTGCCAGGCTCTCACCGGGGCAGGGAGCACAGGGTGAGTGCCAGATGTGCCACAGACCCTTCCTGAACCCCTTGGCAACCCTAGGCTGGACCCAACTGTGGTTCTAGAGGCAATGACCCCCCACAGCCTCCAGGGGGCCTGACCCCATACCATCCTTCATCCCATCAGAGCCCAGATTTCTGCTATACCCTCAGGATGCCCTCAGCACTCCCAGAAAAACCAGGAAATCACCCCAGTGCCCGCATCCCAAGGGCACACACCAGCCAGTGTCCACTCGCCAGCCCTGCCTCCTGCCCACATGCCCGACGCCCCTGCCCTCCCCTGCAGCTCACTGCGACCACCTCGGAAGCAGAGATGCCCCAGGCTGGGCAGCCGCCACCAGCCTCCCATCCCCGACACTTGCTTCCAGGCCTCTCTGAGTCACAAGGAGGGGAGGCGCTCAGGTCAGCTGGGCCAAGGCAGCGAACTCTCCAAGTCCCACTTCTGGCACAGGTTTGGAAAGAACCGGGCCCCCAGCCTCCTGAAGTGGACAAGAGCCACGTGCCCTGAAAACAGTGTCCTCTGCACGGCCAACCCAGAAAGGGCAAAGTCGGGACGGAGTGCTGAGTACTCACGGTGGGAGCTCGCATCTCCACAGCACAGGGGGAAGTCTGCGGCAGGCATCGAAGTGTCCTGCAAAACGAAACAGAAAATCATTCTATCATCCAAGTGAGCCGCTGTCATAAACAAGTTGTAATGACTTAATATGTTTATTGAAAGCTGAATTTCCTGCCTCTTCAGCAAGCTCTCTTGCCCCTGGGATCTATCATACGGTTCTGACAGGCTGTGCGCTGTCCCCGCCAGCAACCAAGTGGTGACAGACACACATCATCCGATTGTGTGACTGTGCCAGTGATGTGATTTACTTTGATAAGATGCCATCAGTAACTCATAAACGGTACCGTGGAACACAGTATTGCTTCAATTCCGAGACCCAAAACCTAAGGAAACTCTGAGGGAAGTCTGCCAGGATGGCGGTTTCTGGTGAACAGGGATTCTAGAATCCTGGGGGGAAAGGCATAGGGGCTGAGATGTTGCAGATTGATTTTAAAAATCCCTCTTTTCCATGCATTGTGCTAACGAAGCTATAATTCAAAGGGTTGTTTTCTAAATGAATCTGCAAAAGATACCTTTCTCCCTCTTTACCCTCCTTTGACCACAGATGGAATGTGAGCGGGAGAGGGTCCAACACCTGCCAATAGGCTCCTCTGAGAGCAGCGAACCTTACAGACAGGCCGAGGCCCAAACATGAGCAAGTGGTGAATGAGCGTCCAGCCAACGGGGGCCAGGGCGGCCCTGCTGGTCACCGCCAGCAAGCTCGCGAGCCAGGCCGTGTCCCTTCATGAACCAAAGCCGGGGCTGCTCCCGGGGCTGGAGCTGGGCCCCAGGCCCACACCAGGCGGGAAGCATCTGACCAGGGTGGCACTGCCAAGGAGCTGGCCTTGGGATTGTGGCTGCTGGACCAGTTGAGAAGCCACAGGCATCGAAGTGTCCTGCAAAACGAAACAGAAAATCATTCTATCATCCAAGTGAGCCGCTGTCATAAACAAGTTGTAATGACTTAATATGTTTATTGAAAGCTGAATTTCCTGCCTCTTCAGCAAGCTCTCTTGCCCCTGGGATCTATCATACGGTTCTGACAGGCTGTGCGCTGTCCCCGCCAGCAACCAAGTGGTGACAGACACACATCATCCGATTGTGTGACTGTGCCAGTGATGTGATTTACTTTGATAAGATGCCATCAGTAACTCATAAACGGTACCGTGGAACACAGTATTGCTTCAATTCCGAGACCCAAAACCTAAGGAAACTCTGAGGGAAGTCTGCCAGGATGGCGGTTTCTGGTGAACAGGGATTCTAGAATCCTGGGGGGAAAGGCACAGGGGCTGAGATGTTGCAGATTGATTTTAAAAATCCCTCTTTTCCATGCATTGTGCTAACGAAGCTGTAATTCAAAGGGTTGTTTTCTAAATGAATCTGCAAAAGATACCTTTCTCCCTCTTTACCCTCCTTTGACCACAGATGGAATGTGAGCGGGAGAGGGTCCAACACCTGCCAATAGGCTCCTCTGAGAGCAGCGAACCTTACAGACAGGCCGAAGCCCAAACATGAGCAAGTGGTGAATGAGCGTCCAGCCAGCGGGGGCCAGGGCGGCCCTGCTGGTCACCGCCAGCAAGCTCGCGAGCCAGGCCGGTCCCTTCATGAACCAAAGCCGGGGCTGCTCCCGGGGCTGGAGCTGGGCCCCAGGCCCACACCAGGCGGGAAGCATCTGACCAGGGTGGCACTGCCAAGGAGCTGGCCTTGGGATTGTGGCTGCTGGACCAGTTGAGAAGCCTCACCGAATGGCTGGTGGTCGCCGCATTTCACTGTGACACTTTCGAGACGGGAACGCCAACAAATGATGGCGGAGCAGACCGCCACGGAGCACGCGCCTAAAGGGAGGGCTTGCCTGCGGCCCATCCTTCTCTGAGTCAGGGCTGCCTGCGCCAGCCCAGGGGTGGGCCTGGGTGGGCTCACTCTGAGGAGCACCCCTAGCCCCTCCCCTGGGCCTGGGGGCTTCACGTAACTACAGAGGGCCTTCTGGGCTCCAGATCCAAGGATTTCAGTCCCTCCAGCAAGGAACAGCGTGAATGTGTGTGCCCACGCCTGCCCACAGGATTCCTGACAGCTGTGGGTCGGGACTCTGAATCCTGCTGATCAAGGAAGAGGCTGCCCTGCCACTGCCTTCCGCAAAGTGAAGGAAGTGAAGAGAAGAAGTCGCTCAGTCGTGTCTAACTCTTTGTGACCCCATGGACTGAGCCTACCAGGCTCCCCCATCCATGGGATTTTCCAGGCAAGAGTACCAGAGTGGGTGCCATTACCTTCTCCAAGGGTCCCTGCCAACACAGCCAGCTCGGCGACAGTGCAGAGGGGCCACTGCTCCCCAGGAGAGACCACACCGAGGGTCTCAGCAGCTGAGAAGGCAGCTGCACGCGCACCCAGGGAGAAGGCACAGCGGAGCTGACCACACCCAAAGGCTGATCCAGGACCCTGCTCACACATGCACCCATCTAACCTGCTGCCCAAGCCACTTCCGCCTTCTCGCTGGTCCTGTCGGGACAAGCCGTGTGTTTCCCCCAAACCCCCACGGGGCCCTGCTGCAGGGAAGCGCTTCCAGGTCAGTGGCCCAACCCCGAGAAGCCCTCTGCCAGGTCTCCCTGATGCTTGGTTTGCCCCGTGGTGACGCCTACTCTTCCGGGGGTACCGAGCTGCTGGCTCTATGGGGTCTGAGCCCTGCCCAGGGCCTGGCACGCAGCAGGCGCTCAAGGAGCAGCAGGTGCCCAAGCCGCCCCACTGGGAGACAGGGCAGGGGCAGGGGGCAGGCTTACTTCCCAGCTGTGTTTAACATGAGGAAGGTAACCGAACGTAGGGAGGTAGATGAGGACCACAGGCCGCTGTCTCCACACTTAAATCTTCAGTTGCCATTTGTCGGAAAAGCACATTCGTCAAGTTCATAACAAGTTTGCCCTTTGGAGCCGGTCACCTAGCAAGCCTGGCGAGCTCTCTGATGGCCCTGGAGAGCAGCTGTACTCCCACACATGTGCCTGCGCTCATGGACACAAATCCACACATGCACACACATGCTCAAATGCACACGTATACAGACATGTGTGTGCACACATAGGCACCTGTGCACACATGTGCACAGACACATATCCATACACACGGCAGGCATTACACAAGATTCATGTAATGGCACACAAATGCATAGACCTCCATGCACGGCCCCACACGAACTTGTTTACGTGTGTACATGTGCATGTGTGAACATGTGTGTGCTCACAGAGCACGTGCACACGTGTGTGCTCACTCCTGTGCCTGCTCACTCCTGTGCCTGCCTAGTTGTGTTCCCATGGCTGCACACATAAACACACGTGCACACATGAGGTGTGCAAACATGCCTACACAGCTACACGTGCGCCCATGTGCACACACAAATATAAGCACACGTGTGTGCTTACACACACCTGCACACCTGTGTGCATACACACACAGACACGAAGGCCTCCGGTAAAAGTGCCTTCTTGTGACACAACTGTTGGGATTGCGCTGGACCGGCTGGAATCTAGGAGCAGATGCAGGCTTGGAGGACTCACCTCTGCCCTCACTGAGCCCCACGGCCCGCCTGCCCTCCAGCAGAGCCCCACAGCCAGCCCCACCCTGTATCCCATAGAAGAAAAGCAAAGCGCACCGAGGTGTGATTCAAACCAGAAAATGCCTCTCCTCTGTTGTCTCCAAGCCAGGCTCTATTTCTCTATCCACATGGTAATCAATCTCAGCTCCGCTTCTCATAGAAACATCCAGACATGCCTGAAAGTAGAGAAAACAGCCGAGCGACACGCACAGACCCGTCACCCGGAGCCTCAGCGCCTCCCGGGGCGCCCCCCAGCAGGTGAGTCGGCTGGAAGCAGAACGCAGAGGCACGCACCACGCCCAGCCCCTCACGACATTTAATTAACAATGATTATTAGCCGACACCTGGTCTAGATGAACCCTGGACTCCAGCCACAGCGGGTACACAGCCTGCACAGGCGCTGCCTCTTGCCCTCTGACCCCGTGAACAGGGGACGCAGCTCTCGTCGGCTTCTGGCACCCCCACAATGCCTGGCTTCATCAGAAGCTTGAGGAATAGAATCACTGGTATTTGGACTCCAAAACATCACCTGAAAAGCAGAAACGTTCTACAGGCATCGATTTGTGAGTTGAGTGAGCAGCTCTTTGAAAAGTACCTTCCATTAAGCCTGAAAGTCTCATTTTTCAAACTCTTGTTTTTTTTAAGCTCTGCTTTTAACTCTAAAGGACAGCACTTCACTTCTGGAGTTGGAAGCAGCCTTGGCGCACAGGGCGCTTGCATCCCCAGCTTGCAGACAGTGGACGGTCCTTCCCCTTCTCCCCCCTCCCCCCAACACAGAGGAGGGGCTCTGGGAACAGGAGAGGCTGCGGGCCTCAGGACCCAAGGCCAGGAGGGGCCCTGCTCTGAAATGTTGCCTGCAGCCTGCTCACCCCACGCACGTCCACTCTGACAGACGGTAGGGCTTTTCCCTCAAGCCCACCCGAGCTGCTCTCTCAGGACGGGCGGGCGCCTGCCATGGCTGCTGGCAGCACAGGAATGTGAAGGAGGACAGCTCACACACAAGGGAAGCAGGGGGTCTCCGGAGACCCCCAAGAGGCCCCGCACGAAGTGGAGCATGTCTCCATGCGCGGGTCAGACACACGCCCGACCCCGCGCGGCTGGAGGTGGAGCCGGGGCGGCCCCCCCTTTACAGATCAGAGCCTGCGCGCCAGGGAGCACACTAGCTGCTGTTTAGTCCCCAGTCACGTCTGACTGTTTGCGACCCGTGGACCGCAGCCGCCAGGCTCCTCGGTCCGTGGGATTTCCCAGGCAAGGACAGTGGGAGTGGGCTGCCATTTCTTTCTCTAGGGGACTCCCCCGCGTCCTGCTCTTCCTTCTCTGAGTCGCACCTCCTGCATAATTTGGAAAATGAGAAGGGAGTGGCTGGGAGTGGGTGAGAAGAAGGGCGGGGCTTCAGTGCGCCCGGGCTGAACCACGCAGGTCTGGCGCGCTCGCTGCTGCAGCCTGAGCGCCCTCTCCTTCCCACAGCGGCGGCCGCTGTCCTGGCTTCACTTAGCTTAGAAAGTGCTCTGCCACGTAGGCTGCCCAGCCCCGACTCCACCGTCAGACGCGACCCAGCAGTGCTCGACCTTCCAGCGTGAGCCGCTGGCACCACAAACAATTCCTTGGTCAAATTAAATGTTCAATACACCCTGGGTGCCCTGAATCATAATGCTGCTCCCTGCGACGGGGCTTGACCTGGCTCCGAAATGGTTCCTTAACCACAAATTCACTCCGAGTGACGCGTCCAATGAAAGGAGCCTCTCCCAGCGGCTGGAGATCACCCCTCGTTCACCACAGTGTCCCTCCACTGAACGGCATGCTTGTGAAAGTGACGCCACTGGTTAAATCCATGCGATCATTTCATCCCCAACTCATCTCTACAGCTTTCAAAGAATGCTTAAAATTCCTTCCATGAGTTTTTTAGGAAAGTAAACAAAAATCGCGGTTTCCATCTGGGATTAGTGAGGAATGAACAATTCACAGCTGGGTTTAACTTAAGGGCTCAGGCGCTGGCTTTGGTAGAAGCTAGAAAGTGTGACCAGTGCTGGCTTGGGAAAAGACCTTTTTTTTTCCCTGCAGATGAATCATTGGAAGCAAAGAGAGGTGTTTTGCAAAGCAAGTACCTCCTGCTTCCCATGCAAGGCCTCCAGGCCGCAGGAGGACCTCAAGAAGGTCCAAATGGTCCGTTTAACCAGGAAGACTGGGAGGGAGAAGAACGCCCTCCCCCCACCGCCCCGTCCCGGCCACACCACTGCTCTGCATGAAGGGACATTCACCAGACCCCACAGGCACGTCCCCAGCTCAGAGCATTTCCTACACGGTCACCCCCTCCTAGCGCTGTGCGCTAAGTCGCTCAGTCGTGTCTGACTCTTTGCAACCCCACAGACTGTAGCCCACCAGGCTCCTCTGTCCGTGGGGACTCTCCAGGCAAGAATACTGGAGCAGGTTGCCATGCCCTCCTCCGGGGGGTCTTCCTGACCCAGGGCTCGAATCTGTGTCTCCTGCCTTACAGGCGGACTCACTACCACTGCTGCCACCAGAGGGTTAACCTTACGCGATTGGTTTTTCTGATTTTCCTAGGGACACCAGAGAAGTTCTCAGCCTGAGCAGCACGCTGGAAACAGCGGAGAGATTCGGAAAGACAGACACGGACTCACCACCGACATTCCGAGCTGGTTGGTCTCGGGCGCGGCTGGCATCAGCACTGCACTGCAAATGTGCAGCCCAGGAGCCCAGCGCCAGCCAAAGGCAGGAGTCTGGAAACAAAGGACGAGGGAGGAGGCTGGGAGAGAGGCCAGGGGAATCGGGAGAGCGAGTGAGGGAACGGGGACTCTGCTTGTGAAGGACAGGTAAACGGCGCGCGGGAGCACACGCCCCCCGCAGAACGGGGAAGCTGTCCCTGGTGTGTCCTGCCTGCGAAGGGCATGACAAGAACACGAATGCAGAGGAAACAGGGACTTAAAGGCAAGATTCCGAAACAAGAAAAGATGAGAATGGAAACTACAGGCTCCAGGAAACAAATTGACCAAAAACCCCATCATTACAGAGATCCTATATAAAGTCGGAACTTCAAGGAGGTAACAACTAACAGCGAATCTGTGACACGGAGAAAGGACTGACCAGTGAGGGAGGCAGAGGAAGCGGGGAAGGGAGCAAAGACAAAGGCAGGCTGAAGAGGAGAAGGCTCGTGGATCTGCCGCTCAAAACCTCACGTGGTGCTTCAGGATGAGACGACCCGGGCGATCTACGCCGAGACACGTCCTGGCCAAGGCACTGGCTTTCAGGCTTAAAGAGATGACTCTGGACCGTGTAGGCAGATAACTCACCAGCCCATCGAGAGCCAGCAGACTGGCCCAGGACCCTTCTCGGCCAAAACCAGCGCTCGGGAGCCGCGGGGTCACCAGGCGCAGAGCTCTCAGGGACAGGAGGCGGGGCCAACGCGGCTGTCCAGGGCGGAGACCAGAGGCCGAGCCCCAGCCTGGAAAGGACCAGGGAACGTGTCACCGCCCAGCCCTTCTGGGGCACCTGCTCCGTCACCAAGTCCAGCCAGAGGGAAAGGTACGAGAGAGGGCTTCCTCGCTCCAATCCCTGGAGGCCAGAGATATGAGAAATTGCCGGGGAGTCTTGGGGGAAGAAAAGCAGCCTGCCCTAGATGCACAGTGTAAACAGACAGACATGGACACTCCAGGCTCCCAAGACCTTGGGGAATATGGCAGTGGGGTTCTGCTAGGAAAAGAATCGTTGGCTACACATCCAGCTGATCAGAAAACAAGTTTAAATAACCTGGGGATGCAACAGTCGTCATGGACAGGACCACACAGATGTGGGGGTCCCTTCCAGAGTGAATGGACGTGACGGCAGCTTTGATGCCGTTAAAAGCATAGCTGATGCAAGTCTGAAGCCTGGGAAAGGAGAAAGGAGGCTCAGCACCCATGTTCGTCATCCTTCCTAACAGACGCAGGTGATACACGGAAAGGTGAAAAGGCGGGCTTTCCTCAAGGGGCTCCAGCCTTAGGAATCTCACAATCATTTTCCCCCACCTCGGAGGCATCACTGTGTGTTAAATCTCTTTTAACTGGAAACATTCATCTGAGCCTCAGCAGCCCCTCCTATTTCACTTCTTTTATCTTCAGGCAGAATTAAGCTTAACACCCATTCCAATAGGAGCACGTATGGCAGAGTCTGGCTCATCACTGACACGACTGCCGCACGCGAGTCACACGACTGCACACACCTCCCCTCCTCACCTGAGCACAGGTGCAGCGGCCCCGAGGCCCTCACAACGTCCGCCAGTCCCTCCAGGCAGTGGGGACAGAGGGAGTGCTTTTATTTGCTTGCATCTTGCTTTAAGGTGTAAGTTTGAAAAGTGCATGTTCAAAACCAGAGAAGTCCAAAAATAAAATAAAAATCCTTACATGCTTTCCCATTGGAGAAAATCTAAAAAGCCCCGGATGCCCAGGGCAGTTTCTTGTCTTCAAGCCAAGCCCCCCACTCTGCCTCTTGTCCCCCTGGAGCTCACTGAAGCTCATGAACAAACACTGAGTCAGTGACCAGAGGCTCCTGATCCTGAGCCTTGCAGGTGCACAGCGCAAGCAGAAGTGACAAGTTCAGGTTCAAACACACTCCGTGGGCATCTTCACCACCTTGAGGCATCTGCTGAGAGCCAGTTATCTGCTAGCTTGGCAGAGCCGTGCTCCCCACCCCACTATGAGTCGGCTCCTGTGGGGAGAGAGAGCCAGACAGATTTGTAGGGAGGCGGAGAGGAGTTGGACTCCCTCCAGCCTGGAGCCTCGTCCAAGGAGGGCGAGTGAATGCCCTCATCCGTCTGCTCAGGTTTTCCTCCAAGGCAGCACACCCCGCCCTCCCGAGCCCCGAGGCTGAGCTTTAGCTGGGGTTTGAGCAGCATCTGTGTTCTTAGAATAAACCCTCCTTCTCACGAGCTGCCTCCGTGGGCTCCTATTTCTTGCAATCAGATAACTCTGCCCAAGCGACTCCACTCGAGCCTGGCTCCCTTTCGGGGGTGATGGAGCAGTCCTGGCCCCGTGCTGCTTGAGTACCATTACTGAGCCTCACGCCTCCTTACGGAGGAGGCGGTGACGGGCAGCAGCCCAGGTCACTCAGTCCTGGCTGTCCTGCTTCCGCAGATCAGACACGCCATCAGAGGGGCGGTGTCCAGGGCAGAGAACCCGGAGACGGTGAGCCTGCCTGGACCGCTGTGTGGTCCGGCTGCTTCTAAGGCTGGATCTCCAGTTTGCCGGTTCTCAGGGAAACCTCCAACAACCACTGCAGCTGAGTCTCCACAGCCGGGTGCCCCAGGGAAACGAGCCCGTTCGGAGCCCACGCGAACAGTAGGAGCAGCAGGTGGGGTGTGGGGAAGCCCGCCCACGGGGCGCCTGCACGTGTGGCCAGCACAGAGAGGCTCGCAGTCACCCAGCCCCGGTCTGGCAGGACCAGCGAGGTGGCATTGACCTCCTTCCGGGGGCCATCGGTCATTGCACAGGGCCCTTCCTCATGCCAGCCAGGCAGAGCTCTCCAAGCCTGGCACGGCTCTCAGCGCTGAGCCAGGGCCGCCCCGCTGGCCCAGCAGCACTCAGAGAGCAGGGAATCCCGAGGTGTCCCGGGCGGTGCTCTGAACAGCCGCACGCTCCCAGCAGAGCCTGGAGGAAAGAAGGAGATGAGTCTCGAGCAGGAGCACCTGGCTGGGCTGCGAAGAACGCAGAGGTGATTCTGCAGGACAACGGCGCAGGAGACGCCTCGGCGGCCAGCCTGGCGCCCACGGGCTGGACGGGCCAGCCCTGCAGGTGAAGCCCCCGTTCCCAGACACGATCTGCCACCATCACGCCTTCTGGGGCCAGGCTGGCAAGAGGCCTTGACGGCTTTCTTTCCAAATGTTGCCTTTTTCCACTTCAGTCGTCCTTCCAGGAGACCAGCATCTTATTCAACCAAGTACTTTGTTGGCGCTCAATCATGTCCGACTCTGCCACCCCACGGACTACAGCACGCCAGGCCTCCCTGTCCTTCAGCATCTCCCAGAGTTTGCTCAGACTCACGTCCATCGAGTCGGTGATGGTTCCCGGTTGTTCTTGAATAATCTCACTGATGGCACGTTGGGTTTCTTCCCTGCTGGAGTCATGCCCCATGAGGACCAGGTCCACAAAACCCCGTGGTGACACTGAATTCGGAACCGAGGCAAGAATGAGACACAGCCGGACGCAGAGCTCAGAAGGGATTTACACCAGACAGGAGGTCGGCACGGGGAGGCCAGACCCCCACGTCAGGGGGTCACTACAGGTGCGACACACGTCTGCCCAGTTCCCAGGCCCACGACGAAGCCCACAGAGGATGGAGTGGGCCTAGGAATCCTTCAGGAAACCAGTGAGACACGAGGGCAACGTCCCCTCCCTTCTCAGCCCGCGGGAGCTCGGGCAAATGTGCTGGGACGTGGGGCGGGGGTACAGGGCCCGGGCATCCGCTGAGATGAACAGTCACTCGCGAGACGTGCAGAGCCTCACAGCTGCCCCCCAGAGTCCTCCCTGCGGAGCAGACACTCGCCGGGTCAGCCCAAAGGGGCGCTGAGCTCAGACTGCGTCACGTCATGTGGAAGCCTGGGGTGGCTGTCAGTTCACAGCCCCTTGAGAGTTGAAAACTCTGAGGCTCAGGATGGCCCTTGACTCGCTCAGGTCAGCAAAGTCCGGGCACCTCCCAGGCCAAACCTTATCTCCACATCAGGTTAGGTCTGCAGAGGCTATTCTTGTGATGATGGCTGTAATTTCTGACTCTAAGTGTGGTTATGCTCACATTCGGAGGGAGCGCGGTGGACGGCATGAGCTGGCAGAGTCACAGGAAATCGGGCAACGCCAGGCTCTGCCCTAAACCCAGCGTCAGGACGAGACCAGCACTGAGGAGAACCCTGCCACCTGCTGTTCCTCCTGGGCCTTCCGGGCGAAGTGCTGCCACCCAGGCAAGGTTTTCTGCGTGAGACCTGGAGGCAGTGCTGGGCTTCCCTGAGGACTCAGATGGTGAAAAATCTGCCTGCAATGCAAGAGACCCAGGTTCAATCCCCGGGTCAGGAAGGCCCCCTGGAGGAGGAGATGGCAACCTACTCCAGTATTCTTGTCTGGAGAGCCCCATGGGCAGCGGGGACAGTGGGCTACAGCCCCTGGGGTCACAAACAGTCGGACAGGACTGAGCAGCTAGCACTAGAGGCAGTACTGAATGGAAGAGCATCGCGAACAGCCAAGCCAGCCTGAGCAGTGAGGGAGGCTTTCCACATCCTCCCCAGAGCCCCTCCCTCGGCTCAGTCTGCGAAACAGACGGTAGAGACGAACGTTTAGAGCAGATCAGCAGCACGCTCTCCGAGTGGCCAAGATCGAGAGCGGGACGGCGGCTTCTGTAAACATACGACTGCGAGCCCCCGGGGACAGATTGTCCACGTTCAACAACAGCCGGCACTGAAAGGAGCACGTTCGGGAACCAGTATGGAGATTCCTCGAGACACTAAAATAGAGCTGCCGTGAAACCCCTCCCCTGGGCGTTCACCCAAAGAAGGGGAAACGGGCACCTCAGAGAGATGCCTGCATTACTCACGAGAGCCAAGGGAAGGAAACAGCCCATCACGAGGTGCCTGTGGGTACACAGGGAATATTATCCAGCCAGGAGGCAGGAGGCCCTGCCATTTGCAACATCAGGGAGAACCTGGAGGATACTGTGCCGAGACACGCTGCACACAGAGAGAAAACATCTGCTCGGTCTCACTTGTACGTGGAATCTTAAAAAGTCGGATCCAGAGAACGGTAGCCGCCAGGGGCAAGGAGGTGAAGAAAGCAGGAAGATGAGGTCAAAGGGCACAGAGCTGCTGCTCTCTGGGCTGGCCAGTCTAGACGTTAGTGGCCCGCACGGGACTGTAGCTGATCAAACCGTGCTGAACACGGGAAGTCTATCGGGAGAGGAAGTTTCAAGTGTTCTCACTGCACACACAAGAAAAGATAACCGTTTGAGAAGACTGTTCATTAGCCTGACTATGGTCATCGCTTCACTATGCATGTTTTACCAAATCATCATTTTGCAAAACTTAGATACATACACTGCTTATTAAGAATAAAAGTTAATGGATTTCCCTGGTGGTCCTGTGGCTAAGATTCCACACTCCCAAAGCAGGGACCTGGGTGTTAGGGCCAGACCGGAGCCATGACAGGCCCAGCAAGCTATACTGAGCCTAAGATTCAGAGCCTTGTAAAATCTGAGTCATGATTCCGGGAAACCACACCCTGGGAAAGTCCCGCTGGCACCAGACACGAGCCAATCAGAACTGGGATCTTGATTCAAACCCAAGCCAGAGATTTTGTGATTTGTGTGATTTGACTAATGAAATTTTGTGATTTGCGTAATCTGAAAACCGTGCACTGTACGGCTCAGCCTATCATTACCGTCAGCTGTACTAAAAACCGCCTGTATAAAGGTAGCTGTGATTCAGAGCTCGGGGCTCTCGTCAAGACTCCACTGTGCTGGACGAGACGGGAGCCCTAGCTCGAGCTGGCAATAAAACCCCTTCATGCTTTTACACTGCTGTGGGCGTCTTATTCTCTCAGTTTTGGGGACTCTGGGCATAACACGGGTTCAAACCCTGGTCAGGGAAACAGATCCCACATGCCATAGCTAAAGCTCCCATGTGCTGAAACGAAGGCCCCATGAAGCCAAGTAAAGAAGTAAAATAACTTAAAAAAAAAAAATTTTTAAGTTAAAAAAAATCACGCCCTGTAAAAGAATGCATCAGCCTTGGGAGGTTCTCACTGAATGAATAAATGAACAGAAAGCAGAACCCTGACTCCTCATGACATGATGCCCGTGAGGGGTCTGGCCTGAACTAAGTCAGGATCCCAAGCATCTCTGCTCCTCTCCCATGCGACTCAGCATCCTTCCTTCACATTTGCTCCTAAGAGGTGAAGTCCACTACCAGCGAGCAAATAAGAATTATTTCTACAAATCAAACCGCCAAAAATAATTTGCTTCAATTCTCATCTAATACTAATAAAAATGCAAAGTATTACCATAATTCAAGACTTAAAATTAAACCAAAATAAGGTGGATAGTTCCCATCACTCACATTATGGTTCAGGCTGATCTGAAAGATAATGTTTACCAACTAGTAGTCATAATGAAAATTAATCTTTTAAGTACTTAATGGGTTTTCTGGTACAGCTCAACCCTCTCCCCACCCAATTATCCTCAAGCAGCTAGAAATTTAAATGCTGTCCTGACTGTAGTTAATATCAGGAACGCCTAGAAGGCGCCAAGAGGACAAGAAGGGCTTTAGGACCGGTGATGAGTAGCAAGACGCTCCCCAACCAGCTGAGGGAGCCTGCCCAAGGCTGGGACACCCACCAACTGCTGAGCATCTTCCTGGCCCAGGGAAGACTCTTGTCCAACCGTCCTCCACGGAGATGCCCTGACTCAGCTGCAAACTCTCTCTCCCATGGTCGGGTACCATTAGTGTGAGCACAGGTGGGTCTTAGAACAGGTTTCCCCAAAGGAGCTCAAGTTCAACGCCACCCTGCCAGAAACAGCCGCTGGATTCTCCCAGGGAAGGCAGCACCAGGGCCCGCTGTGAGCTGGGACCTAAGGCCACGCAGCAGCAATGTGATCACACTGCTATCTTTGAGACCAGTTCTCCCAGAGGATCGCGTCAGGGAAAGAAGTGAGGCGACAGGGCCCGGAGGCTTCTCAGGTGGCGCAGTGCAAAGAACCCACCTGCCAATGCAGGAGATCCAAGAGATGCAGGTTCAATCCCTGGTCCGGGAAGATCCCCTGGAGGAGGGCCTGGTGACCCACTCCACTATTCTTGTCTGGAAAATCCCATGGACAGAAGAGCCTGGCAGGCTACAGCCCATGGGGTCACAAAGGTCCAGACACAACTTAACAACTAAACACACACAACAGGGCCTGTAACAAGGAAAGCTAATATGCATTTTAAATGTGAATTTTCTTTCTAACATTCAATAAGCCACTAACTCCGTGTGTTGCAGCAGCCCTAACTCCACACCAAATTAATTGCATCATTCAGTTTTACTGTTTATCTCTCAATTAAACATTGCTGACTGCGGCCACTTTCGCTTAGGAAGGAAGAAAGAGTTCAAGGCCGTCCCGGCCCCAGGTGACAACTCCAACTACATCCAACACGTGAAGAACTTGAACTCCGAAAACCCACAGCTGCTAAAATCAAAACCCAGCCTGATTATGATGAAACAGTATGAATTCTACAGGGAAGGGATGAAATATGATGCTCTGTGGTTTTATCCATGCCTTTGAATGAAAGTTCAGGATCTATTCGGGCCTTTGCCCCTCTCAGGTATTCAGTGTTTCCATCTTATTATAGAGCCAGATACGGGCCTATCGGACTAGAAATCAAGATGACTTTGGGGAAATCTCCCGGGGGAAGGAGAACAGAGAAGCCTGTGCGTGGGTCCCTCTGGACGCCACCTAGGTCCCCTCTCCCTGCCCACGACCCTGCAGTCTCCTCCTGTGCTCCGTAATAACCTCCGCCCTGAGCGAGCCGCACTCTAGCCTGAGCCTGGCAGATCTCCATGCGTGGGAGCGGTCCCAGGGCCCCGACACGGCCCCTTCCGCTAACCTGAGTCATCTGTGTGCCAGAGCCCGCTTGCTCCCGATTTCGTTCTCGGGGTGGGGGCCCTGAGCAGAGCTGGCCCTGGCGTGAGCCTGCCGGCCCTGGCGTGAGCCTGCCGGCCCTGGCGTGAGCCTGCCGGCCCTGGCGTGAGCCTGCCGGCCCTGGCGTGAGCCTGCCGGCCCTGGCGTGAGCCTGCCGGCCCTGGCTGGACCTGCCCTTCGCCTCCATCACAGAGAAGAGCGGCTGCGCCAGGAGTCCTGCAGGAAAGGCAACGCCCTTCCTCCCAGGAGCTGGCCCGAGCCTCGGAGGAGGAGGAGGCGGCGGACTTGGCTTCCTCCCAGCAGTCAGCCTGGGCTGCTCACCGCCTCTGTCTTGAGCAGGTGGCATTGATGAGGAAAGGAGACATCGAGGGACGGGAAGGGGCGGCAGGAGGCCCTGTGCACTTCAGGGGTGTCTGCAGCCCAACCCAGGTGTTGACATCTCACCCCCAGTGGGAGGGTGTGGGGAGGTGATCCAGCGTGGCCCCCGAGAATGGATTGGAGCCCTTGTGAGAACAGACCCCAGAGAGCCCTTCGCCCCTTCCTCCCTGTGAAGCCCCAGTGGGCAGAGCCAGCGCCCTGACCCTGAACTTCTGGCCTCCACAGCCATGAGCTAAATGTCCCTGCAGATCAGCTGCCCAGTCCCTGGGGATATCAAAGCACCTGAGCTGCTCACGCGGGGCCAAGTTCTGGCCCACTAAGGACAGAAGCTTAGGTCAGCCCCAGGGGAAATGGGAGGGACTGAGGGCAGACAGCCCAGAGGAGCCTCGAGAAGAGGACACGTAAGCCGGCAGCCAGGAGTGCCGGGGAGAGCAGGGGTGGGGCGGGGAGGAGAAGGTGGGGAGGAAGGCGCCAGCCCCGGCCCCCGGGGGGTTCCAGTGAGTCTCATTTGCTGGCTGACCTGCCAGTAAACACATACCCCGGCCCCCAGCGGGCCTGCGCCACCCAGGGTCAGGGCCTTGCCCTGGAGATCTGAAAGTCGGGCCGGCTGACCCGGCAGCACAGCCGTGCCCAGCTGGAAGCCAGGAAGAAGACTGCAGACTGCGGGCCTCCCTGCCCACTGCACCAGGCTCGAGGGCGCCCCCTCGCCACGACCCAGGACACCAGCAGTGTCCGAGACTGGGCTGCGCTGCTCGAGGTGCGTCTGAACCCCAACGTCGCGTCCTGCAGGTTCCTTCCTCTGTGCGGACCACAGGCGGATCTGAGAACGTCTTGCCGCCTCTCTGGAATCCTCACTTTCCACACGACATCTACTGGGGTCTGGATAATGCTGCGGATGAACCTTTGAAACGCATAGATTTTGGCAAGGAAGCCTAGACTGAGACCCCGTTCACAGTGTGAAGGCCCGTCTCAAACCAGCCCGCGGTGAAAAGAGCCATCGTTGGGTAGAAGATAACACACCTTGATTACAGAAGAGAGGGGAGCGTCAAGCACCCCAGAATGTAACTCTGGCGGTCTCCCACTACGATGACCCCCAGAGGGGGCTTGGGCCGAAACAGGGGACATGGGTGTCACCTCCAACATCCAGTTTCAGGTCCCCAAAGTAGAAATTCCACATCAAACCCAAGGGAGCCTATGCCTTTTAAGGTTCTCTGTCTTCTATTTGCAAACAAAGAAAACCCTGCCAGTGGGGAGGGGAAGGGCCTGGGACCTTCCCAGCAGGGGGCGTGGCCGAGGCCACATCTGGGAAGCTTGCTGGAGCAGAGGGTTGTGGTGGAGTCTGGACCAGCTGGGTTTGGGTGTGCTTGGTGGAGACTCGTTCTTTTAAAAAAAAAAAAACCTTTTTTTATATTGGGGTATAGCCATTGGGCGTCTCTGGTAGATGAGATGGTAAAGCGTCTGCCTGCAATGCAGGAGACCTGGGTTTGTGTAGAGCTTGTTTATAACAGTGAAACGCAGACTGTATTACCAAGCAGCGGGCTCCAGACAGGGTGTCCACATGTTGAATTTTCCATGCTTTGCAATTCCTTCCTTCCCTCCTCTGTCCATTTCACAGTTTATCAGCACAAACAGAAGGGAACCGGGAAAACGGTGAAATGCAAAGTCCACCCAGGGACTACCTCCACACCTGTCGTACAAATGAGGTGCAGGAACTTGGAAGCAGGAAGCCAGAAGGGTCGTTGGTAATTCCCTTCGTAACTCAGAACAATGACCAAAATTTAAATTTAATCATATCGCCCTAAACCACGGAGGAGCTCACAGCTAGGGCCATAACAAGGGGAAATAATGGCTCTCCCTATTAGGCAGTATTCCAGAGTTGCACAACAAGTATTCTGTGCTTATGTATTCAGAGTCCGAGATGGATAATTACGGCCTCAGACAGGTACAGGTACAGAGGCGGGGACATAATGGATCAGGACAACAGGTCTGCAGACCCTGGTGCTGAGAGCTGATCTATTCGGAAACAGCAGGTGCGTCTCCTGGGACTGAAGAGGGAAAGGCCTACTGAGCCTTGACGGCACAGGGTTATTCCGTTATTTCACTAGAAGTGCCTCACTCCATTTTTCAATTGGAAAGTACTTATAAATATTAAACAGCACAAAAATAATCAACCTATTGTTCCCTTAGAATGAAATGTGCTTTCCCCCACTCTGTGCTACTTAAGAAGCCACTCTGAGAAAATAGCGCGTCTGCGGTGAGATCTCTATAGGCCAGTCCAGACCCTTCCCTAAACTGGGGCCGCCCCTCGTTCCCGGTGCCAGAGAGCACCATCTGCAGGGCTCGGCCAGCCCTCCCACGTGTTAGTGGGCCCAGCACAGAGCCGGGCACTCAGCAGACGCTCAGTTAACAAGGAGGAGACACCGTCTTCCCTCTAAAACACGACGGCGACCTGAACTGGACAGCTCGTGCGAGAGTCAGCTTTCAGCGGCGCTCCATCTCCTCTTAGCACCCACCCCAGGGGCTGTCCCCCCAGAGGCCCTGGAGGCCACACCCCTGGGGAGCAGCCCCAGGCCCGGGAGGCCCCGCCAGATCTGTGCCTCACTCGCTGTCACCTGCGGGAGTTCATCACACTCAATACACCCAGGATTTTAGGACACGGGTCCAGGGAGGAGGTGTGTGGTGGCCCTGGCAGCAGAGGGAAGAGCCCGGCTCTGACCTCTCTGCCCCTCACACTGAGGGCACTTGGCTCTGCTCTCTCTGCTCCTGTTTTGTGGAGGAGACACTTCAGTTCAGTTCAGTTCAGTCGATCAGTCATGTCCAATTCTTTGCGATCCCACGGACTGCAGCACACCAGGCCTCCCTGTCCATCACCAATTCCTGGAGTTCACTCGGACTCATGTCCATTGAGTTGGTGATGCCATCCAACCATCTCATCCTCTGTTGTCCCCTTCTCCTCCTGCCCTCAATCTTTCCCAGCATCAGGGTCTTTTCAAATGAGTCAGCTCTTCGCATCAGGTGGCCAAAGTATTGGAGTTTCAGCTTCAGCATCAGTCCTTCCAATGAACATTCAGGACACTTTTGCTTGAGGATGGACTGGTTGGATCTCCTTGCAGTCCAAGGGACTCTCAAGAGTCTTCTCCAACACCACAGTTCAAAAGCATCAATTCTTCGGTGCTCAGCTTTCTTTATACCCCAAATCTCACATCCATACATGACGACTGGATGTGACTACTGGACGAGACACTCACTCAATGAGTCCTTTAAGCCAGCCTAACCCTCCCCATTTTGGTCTCTGCCTCCTTGGGAAGGCTGCATCACGCTTGGGCGTTGGTGAGAGAAGGCTTGGGCTCCCCAGGACTCCCCTGCCGAGCCATCACCTGGCTGTGCTGAGCTTGATTCTCCCACCGAGACTGGAAGCACAGTGGAGTCTCATGGGGTCCTAGGGCGACCCTGCAACATGGCCCAAGGTGTGCATGTCCCAGAGGTCAAGGAGCGCACCCGGACATTCAGTGACCACTGCATGGAAGGAGGAGCAGCCCCTGATGATCACTGCTTCCAGAAGAAATGCCAACCCCCTCAGCCATCGATGTCTCCAACACTTCACAGGCTCTGACACATCCTCCTGGTGACAAAAGCCCCTGGGGTCGAGCCTGGTGGCCTCGGTTCACCAGCTTTGCCCTCCAGGCATCGCAAACCAACAAGAGTTCTCACATCGAGTTCATGGGCTCACACGTCGGCAAAGGCAACTCTGTGCCCAAGAACCGCTCACAACTCTGAGAGCATCAGCCTGTCAGTGGGCCGCGGGGCCCTCCAAGTCTATACATGAACACAGACACACACACACACACACACACACACACACACACACACACACACGCAGGCACAGACATACACACACAGAGACTCCTGCATGCATACACATGCACGCACCACACAAACACATAGTACGTACACACACACAGAGACACACGTGCACAGACACACACAGTGAAGCCTGAGAAGAAAAAGGGAATGCAGTGGCCTGCCTCTGTCAGTGTCTGCAAGAAGAGACGCCACGATGTCATGACCGCCCCCTGACCTAACGCATATAAAACATCTGCAGAACCAGGCACGTGCGTTTCTTTCTCTACATCATTCATTTAAAGACACATTAGGAAATTCACGTCTGTCACAGAATTAATAAGTGCTAGAATCCTTTCAAATGGACTACAGGTGTCCACCCAGCTCTGCGTCCCTTCCAGCACAGGACTTCCTTCCCAGTGAAGCTACTCATGTTTTGCAACAATGGATAAGCTGTCTATTCCTCTAAAAGCTCTGCTCATCCTCAGGGACAGTCACCCAGGGGCGCAGAGGACGGAAACCTGACAAGTGGCCAAATCAAGAAATCAACAGCACTTTGGGAGGCGAGGCTGATTTTCTGCACTCGGTCAGCCCAGCGGCAGGGCTGGGCGGCCGTCGGCTGGAATATTCCGTTCCTGTTAACATGACCTGACAGGTGATTTTCTTTCCCCCAGATTGGCTGCCAGGCAAATGCAAGAGACTTGACTCCACAGAGTAAGTCAGTCCACTGGAAAATGGGTATTAAATGGAGCAAAGCAAACCTTACCTTTGGTGTTGGAGATTAATTTTGTAGTGGCGAGAAAAGCACTTGTCGTGAAATAACTTCACAGCCACACAGTGGGGTCAGGTCCTGCTGTGGCCCCGGGATGACCAGACTCGGGTCCTTCCTTCTTCCCACGTGTTCGTTTGCCTTCTTTTTTCCAGACTGAGATGAAAGTATAAAGAGCACAGAGGCAAGGCCACTGAAGTCACCGGCGACAGCTGCACGTCTCTCCTGAGTATCTTCTGTTCCTTGTTTCACATCTCAAGCAGGTTTTCTGGAGCACGGGGAGTAACCAGGTCCCTGATTTTGGAGCAGAAAGAAAGCCCAATAAAAATGGTGAAACTCTTGAGTATCCAGAGTAAGCTGGGGCAGAAAGAGAAATGCAAGCTGGTCGGTCTGCCATTTCCAGTAAGAACCTCGCCATCAAGTCCAGCTAGAAGGTGCCTGATGAAAGATTTGCTCAGTGCGAGCATCTAATAAACAGGCACTGCAGGCCGGGCCCGGGGCTTCCAGAGGTGGATGACGCGGGGGTGGAGCAGACGTAGGGGTGGGTGGAGCAGTGTCGACGCTGACACAAGGGCCCGTTAATGTCAGAGGCACCCAGGAGAGGAGGCAGACGGAAGTGGGAGTGATGTAGGCGGAAGTAAGGGTGATGTAGGCGAAAGTGGGGTGATGTAGGCGGAAGTGGGGGTGATGTAGGCGGAAGTGGGGGTGATGTAGGCGAAAGTGGGGGTGATGTAGGCGGAAGTGGGAGTGATGTAGGCGGAAGTGGGGGTGATGTAGG